>SNQJ01S0079948.1:24937-35794 GCA_010110895.2 Picea sitchensis
TTTTTTCATATGAAAAAGAATTTGAAAAATCACGTTTTCCTTCAAATTTTATCCCTTCTACCAACAATCATCTAACAATCATCTAGAATATGTGGGCCCCGTCATTTTGGAAAAAGCCACACTATTGTAATAAGTTTAATAAATACAATTTAATAGAATGCCTTGTGAATTTTAACTGTTTCATCGAGTGTTACACTGTTGAGATTATTTGTATTTTATTTTATAAAAATAAAATGAAATTCGAAAAAAAAAAAACAAATTGTATGAAAAAGAATTTAAAAACATCCTTAAAAAAGTTTCTAGAAATCGTTTTTGAAACATAGATAAGCCTAATTTGAGCCTACCCATAACCAAACCAAGGTGTCCACCTTTAGCCATTTTAAAGGTTATGAAAAGAGTGTCGAACAACATAGACCATATATAACAAATGGTGTCCACCTTCAGCCATTATAAAAGTTATGAAAAGAGGGTTAAACCAAGACCATATATAATAAATGGAAACAAACGTTAATCCCAACCCAACAAACTCCAAAACAAGCAAGACTTTGATAGAAATAATGGGAAACCCACCATATCCAATTTGTTGGTGAGTTTCATACGATACACATATGTAATAATTTTTTAAATAAAGGTTGTGAAAGAAATTAGAAGCCATCTTCACCAAGATTGCAAATAATTCATCATTTAGAACCTATAAAAACAAAAGTAAACCAAATCAAGATAAATGCATTATTCAATTCAGTTATGGGTTTGTGCGACCACTTGTGAAAGTTTGGATTTGGCAGATTCTTTTTGACCCATTAGAGAGCTAGCTAGGGCACACCATCTGTTGTTGGTTTTCAATAGTGGAATCTTCTAGAAAGTGAAATGAGCAAGTAAAGATGAAGAGGCTGAAGAGAGATACTAGTAGAGGAAGAAGAAGGAGGTTGAGGAGAAACAAGAAGAGATGGAAAATTCCAAAGCCAAATAATTTTCTCCTATATGAAGTAATTTGAATAAAGCAATGAGTACGGATACATAAAAAGAAAAAGTCGCAAGTGCAGAGCAAGCAACATCAGTTGCCCAAGAAGAGGCAAGGAGGAAAGAAGAAGAGGAAAAGAGCAACGCCGCCAAATCCCAAAAGGATAGTTCAAGATTTAGTAGTACTATTGTGACATCAGTGGAGACACTGAACTTATTAATACCCCCATAGAGGAATGTATCCGATTGGCATCCATCCCTGGGATATTATCAGTCACTTATGCAGGGTTGGGTTTTGAAGGAGCTGTAGTCATTGCCGATGATTATTAATGCAACTAAAAGACAAGATAAATTGAGAAAATAATGTCGAAGAGGAAGAGAGGAAAGGTTGACACAAGTCATGAAACTCCTAAAAGGAACATCAAGTGGAAAGTTGGGATAAACTTGAAAGAGAACACAATACAAGCATCCTCAACGATTAGTTCTTTCGCTGGTGTGAAGATTGTGTCAGTTCATGAAGTGGCAGGGGCGTTAGATGCAACGAAAGCCAGGATTACTGAGTTGGAAACAATGTTGGAAACCATGAAAGGTACCATGACAAGTGAATACAGGAAAGAAGCCCTGTAAATAGATCAGGTCCATAGAGAGGAAATAGAGAGACAATTTAAGATCTGAGAAAAGGAGTTGAAGGTATAATTCAATGAAACAATCTCCCTCAACCAGAATGCGCATATTGAAAAGATAGAGAAGCTCATAATCGTACATGCACAAGAGGTAACTAGACTCAAAGGAGAACAGTTAGAGATCATAAAATTAAATGAAAGAATCGAAGATTATGTCAAAATAATGCAACATGATAATCAACTCTTGAAGTAGACTGTGGAAGAAAGTAAGACAAAAATGATAGTTGTATAAATATTTAGAGAAGATGCCACATAAATGAATGATTAACTTCAGGACTCACAAAAGAAATTATGCTATTCTCTAATAAAATACTGAAGGCCAAGTATGATTAAGGTAAGTTAAATTTGCAAGGAGAAAATATGTAGGAAAAATATCAAAGAGCCCAGGAATCCTATAGCAGGGTCACATAATGGAAGGACACTCATCAAAACTCCCCTAAGACCTTTCCAGGATATTTGGACAAGAAAGGAATATAAGATCTTGAACTATCGAATGCAGGGATGGAAACAATCATGGATATCAGCAATACCCAGGAGTAGATCAATACCACGAGCATGGAATTGTGGATCTCTTCCAACACTTACTCACCTAGTTCTGGATGGACCCCTTGAGAGATTTGGAAAAGACATCATCTACGCAAACTATGGTCAAAGATGTGGAAATCAAAAGGAATCTCAGTATGAAATCCATTGAGGTGGTCAGTGAAATTAGCACCGAAGTTATAGAGACAAGATTAATACATCCTGCTCGATTAGTCTCATTAACTGAAGATTCCATGCAACGTGTTGATCATAAGTTGAAAATGGAAATTATTACTCCCATTTGTGATGGAGAAACAGACCTAGAAATAGCACAACTATGCCAAGTAGATACCATACTCTAAGACTTCAAGATATGGAAGAGATTCATAGATGAAAAATTGCAATCACCAAGACCCTATTGATTATCTTATTGTAACTGAATTTTGCAGAAAAAATCATAGTCTTGTAATCATTGTACTATGTTAATCGGGAAAGGGAACCGAAGCATCGTTTCAGTCTTCTGACCATTTGGAAATTATGGGAATTTGAAATGCTTCTTTCCACATTCTATAAATAAGATGAATGTAAAGGAGAAGGGGATTTTTTGGTTTTTGGAGGTAGTTGAACAATACTATTACTGCATGTGAATTTAAACCAAAGACGTTTTGAAGATATTGGTATTAATGTGTAGGAATGATATTTTTCTACTTAAACATGTTTATTTTTGTGATATTTGAATGTTGGTTTCAAGAACTACTTCTAAACTAATTTTCATAAGTTTAAAGTTACCATAATTTTCATTTTAAGTGTAGTGACAATATGATCAGTTGGTGAATCAATTAGTTGTGTCTAACTTATTATATTGTTAAGTTTTCATGTTTCTTGTCCTCATGAATTATTTTTACGCAAGTGATACATATTTTTTAACTGCACTTACCTTTTTGTTTGCTCCTGATCACGATAGGATAGAATAGTATAGAGTAGAATTGCATCTTAGGATCATAGATAATAGTTTTAGTATAGAATTAGTTCACTAGAGTTTTAATTAATCTCGGAACCTTTGTTTCTTAGATTCATATTTAGATAATAAGTTAGTTAGATTGGTAACTAGGCCAAAATCTGGTCAAAAACGCTATTCCAAATGAGAGTAGGTCTAATTGGGACCTTCCATTAGGCATCCTCCCTTACCATTTTGAACGGGTAATTATGTCGTGTCAACACATCCATCTGATGGACTTCCCATTTATGTGAGGCAACAAGGAAAGAACAAGGTAGATGTTATTCATTTTGGCAAGAACAAGGTATATGGAATTCATTTTGGCAAGAACAAGGTAGATGGAATTCATTTTGGTTACATACATATAACATGTTTTCTTTTTTTGAGAATAGGTACAAGATCCAATGTATTGTTCTCCAATAAATAGAAATAATATTCATTCATTGGTGTATCCAAATCTAGATGACCTGAAGCTTCTGCAAATGTCTCTAGATCACGAGTCTCTGAAACTTGAGCCAAAAGAGAAAAGGCTCACTGGAATTTTGAACATGTTCGACATTGATCTAAAGGATCACTAGGATGATCACCAACTACTTATCCTGTTGAACGAACCCATATAGGAAGGAATGGTGTTGGTGTAGGTTTAGGTTCAATGGAATCATCTGAAGGAAGGTGAGAAGGAGGAGGTGGATTTTCATCCTCATTGTCATCATCATCTGAAGAAGAAAACTTAATAGGAACAAAATAAGACACAAACTCTGAAGATGGATCCTAGGTTGAAGAGGGTAGAAACATCAAATTAGGATTGTAGGCCAAGATATTTTCATCAAATTTAAAATCTCTTATAATAATAAATTCATTACAATGAGGTTGAAGAAGTCTGTAACCTTTAACATCTTCAGAATAACCAACAAATATACACTTCTCACTTTTAGGCTGTAATGATATCCTTTTCTCATTAGGAATGTGAGCCAATGCTACACTATCAAATACATGGAAGTGATTTGCATTTGGCTTATGTTTAGTCCATGCTTCTTCCGATATTTGTTGGCACCCAAAGTTTTGGGTCCAATTTTGCGTGTGTACACAAACAAAAGTTGTATGTGTTCAACAAGTAGTTTTTTGAATTCCTAAGCAGATGCATAAATGAATTTCATAGTGCGTGCATTGGACTAGGTTTTGTTAAGTAGTGCTCCAAGTCTAATGGAGGTCAAGGGTGTGCTAGTCGGAGTTTTGTCAGTTGAGCAAGTCGGTCCGTGTTTTGTTAGTTGCGTTGAAAACAAAAAAGATGCCCACTGAAAGAAATAAATGAATAATAGAGATATCTACCAGAATGATTGCTGAAAGAAATAGTTGAAGATGTGTGACAACCAAAACATGAGCTAGCCAAACAATTAATATTTCCCCTGATGTAGAGAACCTACATGGAGCCCTAGAAGGTACCAGAAGCATGCAAGCCTGTTCTATTAGACAAGTGAGTGGAGTAGAATAGTGAAGGACAATGCTTCCCAACAAAAAGAGATATGAAAGAAATCTATTAGCTCAGAAAGTAGGCTAGTTAATTTTTAATGCATCAGGCCCAGAACTTTGAGTTATCCTATTATAATCCTATGTCGTATGGATAAGTCTGTTGTGTATTGTATTTTTCTGAATATTAAATCTTAGCACAAGGGGCATACTGTTGTATTCCCACTATTTATATAGTAATGAGATGAAGTCTTATGGATGTTCAATTGAGTTATTCAACACAATGTATCTCTCTAATTTGATGGAATACATCCAATAGTAAATATATCAAAGTTCTGTTATATCTTATGTTTGTTATGAATGACTAAAACATGTGTGTGTATTGTTTTAATTCTTAATCCTTGTTAGATTATCATATATGAGTTACATGGATGCCATTTACAATAATGTTAGTTATGTTTGATTCTCCATCCCCGACACAATACCTTATGGTCTTTGTGATCCTCTTTGCATCTCAGGTGAGACCTTCCTCGATCTCAACCAACGATTGATATGTTGGTGCTTAGGGGTTTTTGTTAGACATGATCTGGATGAATCATAGGTCTCAAACCCCCCAGTGTTAATAATTTTAGTGCGCACACAAGTGTGTATTGAAACAATGACACTTCACAATGCCAACAAATGGTTTAGTTGTCAAGACATGAAGTCTTGTTGAGATTGATGGAGGAAAAGAGAAATGTGGTGGCATCCATCTAAGGAGGAGATTCAATACTATATAGAAGAGAAGGAAGATGAGTTTTTCCTATGAGAGATGAAAGGATTGCAAGTGAAAGCCAAAGAATGGAAAGGTAGATATCTTTACTATGATCTTCATGAACTCTTTTTCACAGAATTTCCATGTTTGATGGACAAATGGTTAAAAAGACAAGAAAAAGTTAATTCGATGGTGTTATCATCGGAGCCAATAGTATGGGATCAAGACAAGTTGAATAGTCTAAAGGAATTGGATAAAAAGTGGACTCGTTCCATTGATTTTTGGTTTGACCCAGTGAAGGAAGGATACATTGTTGAGTTTTCTATAGAATATAGTGATTCTCTTAGCAAAGATGAAATAAAGTTTAAAGAAGGTCCAAGAAAATGGATGTTAGAAGAGATTATTTTTTGGATAGATATATTGTTTGTAGAAAAAACAATGATGCGCATGCAGCCTGATAGGATGGCTGAGTAAACTCACTAGAGTTGGGGGGGGGTGGTTCTGGAAAAGGTGTAGGAAAAATAACCAGAGTATGGATCCAGTGAGGAGGATCCAAGAAGTTGTTGATATGAGGTGAGGAATAGAATGGACCCAGAAGAGTACAGGAGAAAACAAGTTGAAATATATGCAAGAAGAGATGAACTAAGGGGGAAATCTGAGTGGAAGAGTAGAGAAGATTTATTCGAGGGTGCACAACAAGGTGTCGACCCTAGAATGAAGAGGAAGATCACACCAGGCAGTGGTGTGGGAGAGGATGTTGTGTGAGAGTGGAGTAGATGTGAGGACATACCTACGATGAGGATTGGAATCGAAGATACTCGTAGTGACAGTAGTGGTCATAAGGGCGTAGGTGATGAATCCCATACCCTTTGGCTATTGCAATATGTTGCAACCTTTAGAAGAGGAAGAGCGCACATGTGTGGTGCGCAGGTGCAAATTTGTGTTGTGCCTATGGAATCGGAAGAGGAAGCATCACATTGTTAGACGTTGATAAGAAGAGAAGTTGACGTACACTACATTGGGGTTCTAATCATATGTATTTTTTATTTTGTGTAGTGGTGGTACACTAAGCAGACCAGAGAGCGGTGTGTGAAGAAGTCGCATGTTGAGTAAAGAACTCGACTCTACGCAAGGTGGAAGTGCATGGATTAGATTGGGAGATGAATCACCTGAAGATAGTTTGTGGATTGACCCAGAGGTAGGATCACACATTGGTGGTGCACAATCAGATCAGGAGAAGAAGGCATAGAATGTGGATGTGCCAGAAGTGAAGGAAGATGGAGGCTCCCCTAGTTGTGGGGGAGACAAACTGATAATGTTGGATTTTCTTATGCGGTTGCAACTAGATAGCTCTTTGAGTCCCCTCATAATAAATTTTATGAGAAGATGGTCTTACACCCCCTTTGTTCCACCCCCCTTGTGCATTTTTAATTAACAAGAACACACAATAAATAGTGAAGAGGTTGAAGTTGAAGAAAGAGAAAAAGAGGAAATAAATGATGACACAAGTGAAGGCGAAGGTAAAGTCAATAATACTTTACCCAAAGCGATAGTGGTGTGGGAGGATCCAAACAATAAGATTCAGGAGAGTGGAACTAACCCTGGTCCCAAGATGGAAAATCAATATAATACACCAAGATTTCTTTTGTTCCATGGAATGGCTAAAGATTATGTCTAGCAACATTGACTCACTTGCAAATCAATATGGTCTCTAAAGAGATTTATAGATGAGGTAGATAAAATCACAGAACTAGATACTACGTTCAAGGATCTGGCCCTAACATGGTACATGAAATACAAGGCTAATGTGCCAGCAGGATAGGCGAGGTCCCTAGTTGAGATAAAAAAGTATCTTTGTTGGGAATTTCAAAAGCCAAAGTTAGAGTCCCAATGCATTACAAAAATAAGGAAATCAAGACGAAATCAGGAGAGAACATTTGGGATTATGACTAGTGGATAAAAATCTTGTTGTATAGGTTGATTTTCCAAATACAGGATGTGCAACATAGACAATGGTTTATTGTTGGGTTTTTCTCCCATAACCAAGTCTTGCTCACCCAACAAAAGGTGACGAATCAGAGTGATGCAGTTGAGATCGTGATGCCCTTGGAAGCCACACTTGGAGGTGAAGAAACATCATGAGGGTTGGTGCAGGTTCAATCACAACTAGCCAACCTAACAATACAGTTTCATGATATGGCCAAGGATAAATTCATCTGTGAACATGTGGGGTTCACTACATTCCTCTTATAAGGGCATCGATGAGAGGAGTTCTCGATCCTTCCAAATTATGTGGTGACAAGTGCTCCGAGTTCATTTCCATCTGGACAGTTGGAATGGTATGAAATATGACGATAGTGGGGCCATGTGCCACTCTATTTCCCCACCTTATAGAAGTATCCAACAATGAATGAAACCCCCTTATGTGAATTATGTAAGTCCATCGATCACGATATCAGTATTTGTCGCTCCCTCCAAATGATGCAAGATAATACCCAATATGCATTTTTGGTACAAGAGGAACAAAAGGGTGGTGAGAGTGGTGGCAGTGATAGAGGGGGTTATCAAGGAGGACCTTAAGGTGGGCATGGATGTGGTCATGGACAAAAGTATGCTGGAGGTGGTGGCATACCCCCCACATGCTTGAATTGCGGTGAGATTGGTCATGTATCACGATTTCACATTAAGTCGTGCCTACTCTCTGCATACTGTTATAGTTGTGAACATGTAACCAAGGATTGTATAGACTTGTTGAGAAAGTGGGAGGACAAGAAGGGTAATTTTAACATAGTACATGTTGATCCGCGTAAAAACAAGAAGAAGAATGAAGAAGTGAACATCCGCGTAGTAACCCATGGAGAGGCGAAGATAGGGGAATAATTCAAGCATAGAGAAGGTTTAGGTCAACTCGTAGAGGGAAAGATCAGGAATTCCCAATACCCCCCTCTCTAAGTTTGATGTAACTCAACAGAAACAATTTATGCATGATGTGGATAGAGCCTTGGAGGAAGAACGAGTGGGAAAGGAGTTGCAATGCGCTACTCAAGGGTCTCTTGAAGACACAAGGGTCTGAGAGGAAGTTCAAAGGGTGACGTAGTGGTTTCTAGAAGAAGCACGGTTCCATGAAGAAGTGCAACAGCTGACACAAAGGTCACTAGAGCAAGCACATGCGCATGAATAACTACAATAAAAGAATCATAGATTTTTGGAGGAATCTCGTGTGTGCGAAGGAATCTAGCGCACCACCCAACAATCAATAGAATAAACACACATATATAACATGTTGCGACGCATTGAGCAGGAAACGTATGAACAACGCTGAGAAGAGTTACAATGTGCAACACACGGAGAAGCCTTGTGCAACTTTGATTGCATGGCAGGAGCAAACTATCAAGTCAATACCTTCTTGCACTACTATTTACGGTTTCTTAGAGATGCAAAAGTTGTGAGTAAGTTGAATCATATATTAACTACTTGCATAATCAAACAAGGAGAGGCGACCACCATTGTAGCTTCACTACCAGAAAGGGATGTCTTCCAAGTCAATAAGAAAAAGTGTCTTCGCTAACACTTTAAGATGACAACAGAGCTTGGTGGGTATGGTATGGATGGAACCATGTTGGTTCTAGGATTTGATGTGAACATTTTACCCAAGAAATCCTGGGAAGTGATGGGGAAATCGAATATGGCCTGGTCACCCATTAAGCTTCTCGTAGACAACCATTACAAGATCTACCCCATCAGTCGGTTGGAATAGGTTGAGGTGAATACAGAAGGAGTAAAAACAAAGGCCAACTTTGAAGTCATTGAAATTATGGATGAGTCAGATCCCTACCCTGCATTGCTAGGAATCGACTGGGATTTTGATAAAAATGCGTTGTGGAATTTGAAAAAGTGCTAAATGTCATTTGAGACTGATACCCTGCATGTCATTATTCCACTGTATCCATATGAAGGAGACCGCTACAATGAACCTATCGATGAGGATGCACAAAGATCGACAATTGAAAATATTTACAGGGTCATAGGGCATAAGGAGGACTATATCAATCCAACCATAGACATGGAATTGAGTTGGAGGAGTGTTAAGTCATATGATGTGCATTCTAAATATCCCTTCGATAGATGGAAGAATAATATTTATGAGGTGTCGACAAGGAGGTGCACCCACATCTTAGCGGAAGAACACATAAAATACTTTGAATCCTATCAATATGATGGGTTGGCATTAGTTGCTTTATTACTTGCATGGCTCGAGGACATACCATAATATCATAGATTTCACGACCTAGATACAATCCTGATTGACACCCCAACACGATGGTGGGCCATGTATCAGGAACCTCACCGAGAATGGGTGACTGTGGAGGTGGATATCCGCGACCGATTTAGAGCTAGAGAAATCACACCTCACATTATATCTCTTGGAAAAAGACGATGGTTGTTAGCCTATGGCTTACCTTTACAATCACTAAGTGTAATTGTCACCTATATTTGTATTATTCATTTAGGATATTAGTAATATATCCTCAAGTGATGACTAATGAGTTAGTTAAGATTGTCTAGACTAGTCATCATGCACGATTTTAGGATCCAGAGCAAATCTCTCTATGAAGTGACATTACCCATTGTACTATAAATATGTAACATTCGTGTGAATACATTAAGAGTTGGCTAGTGATCATTTTACATCGTATCATTGTTTTTGTACATATTTTATAAATTGGCATTAGAGCACTTATGATCTTAGAGGCCTGGTAACATCTTGGTAGTTTTTCCATGAAGGTTTTTCAATCTCAGTTGATGGACATTCGACTAGATGTTTGATACACGCGCGTTTCATGTGAAGGAGACAAGGACAAGGACAATGAATATGATATTGTAATTTTCTCGAAGGGAATCGAATTGGTGGTTGCAGAAAATTCAAGATCAATTGAACACGATATTGAGGCTCGAACACCAGATCTCTTGGTCGTGAAGATGAACGAATGTTGCTTCGAATATCATGGAGATGCATTGGGCATTCAATTCATGAGGCCGCAACCATCGTGACAGAGGCAAGGGAGAAGAGGATGTTCAGATGTTGTTATAGAATGCATGTTGGATGCATTCCATTGGAAATTGGAAGACATGTAATTTCAATTGCTTACAGAAGCCCATTAAAGAAAGAGAATCGACTACGTGGAAAAAGAGATGCTGCACATGACACTTTGTTTAAGTGAAATATCTTTCGCCTCAACCTGTTGTATTGATTATAGTTTACTTAGCCTGGTTCTTGAAACAGCGTAGATTCAGCTCAGACCCGTGGAGCATGCAACAACAAAAAAAAACTCCAGCAATATCAATTATCCAACATTTTGCACAGAGAACATTCAGAAATTATAACTCTAAAGAGCATAGTGAAATGAGAAGAGATCCTTGCATGCACTATTCCGAGCCTCCAATAACAACGATTTGATCTCCAGAGTGATCCG
>SNQJ01S0079949.1:0-11020 GCA_010110895.2 Picea sitchensis
GGACTAGAAAACAACCAATGAGAACAGGCCCCATTGCGTGGTTAAGTGGAGTACAGGTGGCAGAGGGGGAAATGCAACATGGTAGTCGACAAGATAGGAGGGGGCCCCACTTTACACACCACTCCATTCTGGACCCCCCCCCAATTAACGACAGAACAACAGGGGGGGTCCGGAATTCACCTGAGCACTGTTGATCAAGGTGAATTAATCTCAACCGTTCGAGAGTTGCACGTTCGATTCCAGACCCCCCCTCACTGCTAAAGGCAGAATGACAAGGGGGCTCCGGAATGAAGCCTCGGCTGTGGATCTAGGCGGGTGGACTCTGGTCATCTATATTTGCTCGCTACTTACCTTAATGCGCATTCATGCCCTAGCTTAAAGACAACATCTCTTCCTCACATCTCACGGTCATCCCAGACTCTGGATCCTCCGAAAGGATCTTGTCCGTTCATCAGGATTTATCATCACGAGAGTCCGAACTCTCGACCACGGGACTCTTGAATTCTCGATCCCCGATTTCTCAAAATGGGAAATCTCTCGACACGTAGCCTCCTTACATCGAACGGTCCAGATCTATCTCGAGGTTTACACCATGGAAAGTCCCGATCTCTCATCACAAGGACTCCCGAGTTCGTGATTCCTAATTTCCCGAAATGGGAAATCTCATGACACGTAGCCTCCTGAGATCGGACGGTCCAAAATCGCTTCGGGGTTTCCACCATGGAACATCCCGATCTCTCGTCACCAAAACTCCTGAGTTCTCGATCCTTGATTTCCCGAAATGGGAAATCTATCGACACGTAGCCTCCTTACATCGGACGGTCCAGATCTGTCTCGGGGTTTCCACCATGGAAAGTCATGATCTCTCGTCACCAAGACTCCCGAGTTCACAATTCTCGATTTCACGAAATGGGAAATCTCAAGACACGTAGCCTCCCGAGATCGGACGATCCAAAATCGCTTCGGGGTTTCCACCATGGAACATATCGATCTCTCTTCACCAGAACTCCTGAGTTCTCAATCCCCAATTTCCGGAAATGGGAAATCTCTCGACATGTGGCCTTCGTCGTTCGTACGGTCTAGATCTATTTTGGGGCTTTCGCCCCTATTCACTAGGGGTTTAACCCTCAGGTAACTCCTGACAGACCGAACGACTGTCGGGTTTTCCAGCTGAGATCTGACGGCTCAGATTGGTTCCTACCTGTGCATTCTTCCATGACTTCCTGGACGTGGAAAAATCAACGGTCCAGATACTCCCATGGACCTTGGGGATCTACGGTCCCAATTTTTTTGCTACCCACGAAGACACAGAAAAACAAAGGGGTAAGGAATTTAACACCCTACTTACTCCTACCAATCTAACGGTCATGCATGACCACAGGTTTCCCGATGGAATCTCATCCGTTGATCAATACCTATCAGGGTTAAGGCACTTAACACTCCATCTTATTCTTCCAATCTGATGGTCGTGAGTGACCACAGATCTCCCGACGGGATCTTGTCCATTGATTCAATACTTCATCCTTATGCTGCCATCTCAAGTTTTCAAGAGGATCGTTCCTCCTCGTGCAGGGTTACTAAGGCCTTACGCCTTCACATTCTCTTTCCCAGTTCTTGATGGGATTTTCAAGGAGGGTATCTCTATGGGGAGCTTTTTACCCAGGGTATTATTTGAGGCAGATAAGGGTACCTTTCTCCCACGAATCAGACATGTAGTATGAATTAGATCAGTATGTATATGAATAGGGATTTATGAAGACATAATCCATACGTAGTCTTTCCATTATAAACATGCATCTACCAGTACTAATAAAAACACCATACAGACATTCCTACTCTGAAATCATTCACCATTTCACAGCTTATAAACATAAATGTCAGAATAAATATATATATTTTGAGATGCCAGAGGAAAAACACTTATCAGAAATAACACCAGGGGTTATGCAACTGCTGAGAGGGGTGCTCGTTTCCACCCAACCATAGGCTCAACGACTCCCAGAGGATTTACCACTAGCCAAACCTGAGCTGAGACCACGATGCTGTGAGACTGCTTCTCTGTTTTCCAGTGACTAGGAGCGAAGGTTACTCTCCTTCCTCTCTATTATCACCCACTCTGCATATCGCCAGATCTCTCTTTCTCCCCTCGCATGTGCCACCAATCGCTTCTCCCCCACACCTTACCCTCTTGCGAGGTTGCGTGTGGCACGATTTCCCTCACACTGGTTAGACCTAACGGCTCTACAGATGGGCGGTTCACCTCCCCATCCCTCATTAATTCCTGAGGATCTATCTACCTACCAACTTGCGAGACCTTTTAATTCAAGGCCAGTGAGCCACTTTTCGTTCTCCGGGCCAGTGAAGTCCAAGTACGATATTGATTCTCGGTGGAAGTTAACGCCACCTTTCTAGGTGCCTTCCACTGCCTTTCTGTAGCCATCGTGGTCTCTTTTTTAACACATCCCCTCTCAGTAGTCCTGCTATATATATATATATTCATAATATTATTTACATTCATTGACCTTTTTCACAAGGTCCATTCACATCACACATTCACATTTCTGAGTTTGCCACAATACTTGTCCAGTATAGTTATTTTTACAGACTGGGGGAAACATGGTGTTACACTCTCTCCCTGATCAAATAGACTATTTAAATTGGTAACAAGTTCACGCCCAACTTCTGGCGTAGATACTCAAACTGAGCCTTTGCAAACAGTTTAGTGAAGATATCAACAATCTGATTTTGGGATGGAATATAATGTAAAGAAACAACAATGTTGGTTACTTGTTCCCTCAATAAGTGATAATTGATGGGTATATGCTTGGTATTGGAGTGAAATAGAGGATTCTTTGACACACTAGTGGCACTAGTATTATCACAATGAATTGGGATCGGTGCACTATACTTTACCTCCAAGTCTGCAAGTGTCTGAATCATCCATAATATTTGAGTACAACAAATGGCAGCTGCAATGTATTAAGCTTCTGTAGTTGATAAGGAAATGGAACCTTGCTTCTTGCCCAACCATGATACAAGAGAATCTCCTAAGAAGCATTCACCACCACTTGTGCTTTTCCTTTCATCCACGCAGTTAGCCCAATCAACATATGAATACACTGATAGCTGAAAATTATGATTCCTATGATACCATAGGCCATAGTTCATTGTTCCTTTCAAGTATCTGAATATTCTTTTGAGAGATAACAAATGACTCTGTTTATGTGTAGCCTGATACCTTCCTACCATTCCAAAAGCATGCATTATGTCTAGACGGGATGTTGTGATGTACAAGAGGATACCTATCATAGAACTATAGGAACTCCGATCAACATCAAGTGAGTCATCATCCTTTCTTAACTTGCATCCAGTGACCATAGGTGTGCTCATAGGTGTAGAATCTTCCATTTGAAACCTTTTCAAAATTTCTCTTAGATATTTCTCCTAAGAAAGAAATAATCATTAAGACCTCTAAGTAATTTGCAGACCAAGAAAAAATGATAGTTCCCCTATCATAGAAATTTCAAATTCATACTGCATGGAAGAGGCAAACCATTGTACTGATGAAGCATTATTGCTTCTGAAGATGATGTCATCTACATAGACTAGCACAATGAGCAAATCATTACCCTCTGTTTTGATATATAGATTGGTTTCAACTGTTCCTCTCTTGAACCCTTTGTCTTGAAGATACTTATACAGTCTGTAATACCAGGCATGGGGAGCTTGTTTCAACCCATATAAGGCTTTCTTCATCTTGCAAACAAATTCAGGGTTATCTGACAGTTGGAAACCCTCTGGTTTTTCCATATAGACTTCTTATTTTAGATCTCCATTTAGAAAAGATGACTTGACATGCATTTGATAGAATTTAAACTGTTTTTGACAAGCATATGCAAGAAACATTCTAATAGCTTCTAATCTTTCTACGAGAACAAACGTTTCATCAAAGTCCAGTCCTTCTATTTGAGAATATCCTTTGCATACCAATCTAGCCTTATTTATTACAATATTTCCTTTCTCATTCATCTTATTTTTGTAGACCCATTTGGATCCTATTACATATTTATTTGCTGGCCTAGGAACGAGTTCCCAAGTGTCATTCTTTTCAATATGCTCCAGTTCCTCATTCATTGATTTTAACCAATTTACATCTTCACTGGCTTCATTGAATTTCTTGGGTTCCACCATGGATATGACGGCTATATGTGATTGCTCGGTGTCTTTGATTATCCTCCTCTTGGTTTTTACACCTTTGTCTTTCTCACCAATTATTTGACTTTTAGGATGATTCTTTTGAGTAATTATGGAGGAAGGATTTGATGCAGATTGTTGTCCTGACTCTTCTTGTCTAGGTGTCTCTTCTCCACCTAATTCATCATCTTCTTGTGACTCTGGGATTTTTTTTCTTCATTTTCATTATTCTCATCATCTTTTTCATCTGGCTTAGTGCTTATTCTATGTTGATTTTTTATAGGAGCTTCTTCATCAATTCGAACATCAATACAGTCTACTAATTTATGCATTCTTTTGTTAAAGCATCTGTAACATTTATTGTTCGTTGCATATCCTAAGAAGATACCTTGATCATATCTACTATCAAATTTTCCCAGATGATCATCATTATTTTTGATGTAGCATTTACTTCCAAATACTTTGAAGTTCTTGATGGATGTAGGTCAACCAAACCACAACTCATGTGGAGTTTTATCACTGTTCGGCCTTAGATGTGCTTTGTTCATAATATGAATAGCTGTGTGAACAACCTCCACCCAAAATTTTTGTGAAATGTCCCTTTCGTTCATAATGGCCCTTTCCATTTGCTGAACTAATATATTTTGGCGTTCTACAAATCCATTTTGATGAGGAGTATCTAGAATAGTATATTCTCTTTTAATTCCATGTCTATCACAAAATTATTTGAAATGTCTTGACATAAATTATCCTCCTATGTCTGAGAGAATTGAATTTAAATTTATTCCTATCTCATTCTCGGCTAATGCCTTAAACATTTTGAACTTCTCAAACACATCATATTTTTCTCTCAGAAAGGCAACCCATGTACGTCTGGAGAAGTCATCAATGACCATCATAAAGTGACGTTCTCCTCCAGTTCCTTCTTTTCACGATGGTCCGCACAGATCCATATGAACAAGTTGAAGTGGTTTCTCTGAAGATGTGAAACTCTTCGATTTGAATTGGGAACGAGTCAACTTCCCCATTTGGAAGGACTCACATATAGAGTTATTAGGCTTAGATATTTTTGGAAGGTCTTTCACAACACCTTCATTATTTAGTTTGACAATATGATCAAAATTCAGGTGTCCAAGCCTTTTGTGCCATAACCAACTTTCATCAAATTTTCTTAAATGACATTTCTCCTTATTTTCCTTCAAAACATATACATTGTTTTCGGTTCTAACCCCTTTTGCAAGAAGTTCTCATGTGTTTCCTGTCTTTATTTTACAATTCTTAGCAGTGAAAGTGACTGCACATCCTTTGTCACATATCTGACTGACACTGAGAATATTACGCTTTAAACCATCAACAAATAATACATCTTGATCTTTGCTTCTTCCATTACTTAAGCTTACTAGACCTTTACCTCTGATATTTCCTGGAGCATCATTTCCAAAGGTCACACTTCCTGATTTATTTTCCTTGAGTGATAGGAACTTACTTTTTTCACCTGTCATATGACTGGAGCATCCACTATCAATATACCAGGAGTCTTTTTGTCTTTGAGATGACAACACCAATCCACACTTGTTATTTTTATTTTTCTTCCAAACCTTGACATTTTCGGCTCTGTGATTTGAATCTGGCTTATAGTTCTTTAGGCGCTAGTCTGCATCTTTATGTCCATAATTATGGCAGATGTAACATTTTGGTTCATTGAACAAAGGATCATAATGATTGTTATGCTTAGTCTGCATCTTTTTCCCAGCCATCACATGATTTACAGTCTATGGTTATTTGTAACTTGGTTGTCTTATTCTTTGTTGAGATAGGTATTTATTCCTTGGTTGTCTTGATTTCTCATGTCTAAATCTTAGAGAACAATTTACAGCTTTGTGGCCAAAGTTAGAGTAGTAAAAACAATATCCATAGAAAAAATCTTTGTACCTGGAAAATGGTTGTCTTCTTTGAGCAGGTCGATTTCTTCCATGCTGATGATTTTCTTGAGAAGAGAGTGTATTATTTCTTTGTTCTTCAGATTCAGTCCTGGTAGCTTTTCCTTCACTCCTCCTTGGAAATTGATTCTCTTCCTTTGTTTCTACAAGTTTTTTGTTGTCAGTGGTTGTAGATTTGACAAACTTGATGGATTCTTTGTTGCTTGGCTGACCACTACCTGATCCCTCTTCATAACCCAAACCAGTTTTCAACTTTGAATTCCTTTGTTGATTTAGAATGGAGGATAATCCTTCTTAGGCTTTAATACTTGTCATATTATGATGATATAAGGCATGAAATTTCTCTAGATCGTTTCTGACAGTCACTACTTCAACTTCCAATTTTTCACCTTTTGTTTCGGCTTCCTTCAATTTTTGTTTGAGGATGTCTTTAATATTATTAGATTCTTCTAACTTAAACTTCAACATATTAATTTCTTCAGATGGTTCCTTGCATGTTTTCTCATACCTGAGAAATAACTGTTTTTGTTTTAGTTTCTTTTCTCTGAGTCTATCAATCTCTTCCATGGAACTGACAAGTTCTCCTTCAAGATCTACTTCTGCTTCATAGTCAACGAACTCACTTCCTGTATATTCAATGTTTATATATTCTAAATCTATTAGCACGATACCATTTATTTTATCTTCAATAGAAGAGTCATTTCTTTCATCATCTGAGGGATCATCATCATTGTTTACACAAAGGCTTTTCTTCTTAAAACTATTCTCTTTATAGACCCTTTTGTGTTTGTGCTTCTCTTCATCGTCATATGTTTGATCCTTTATTTTGTGAGGAAACTAATATAAAAAATGACCTATCTTACCACAGTTGAAACATTTGAAGGGAATTTTACCTTTGTATATTCCTGATCCTTTCTTCAGTCTTCTCACAAAATTTTCTTCAATCTCATTTATATCGGATTCTGTGTTTTTCTCTACTTTAAAATATGCCTCTCTTGTAGTGGATTTACCTTTGGTGATTCTCATTTCATAAGTAGTTAGGGTTCCAAGAATTTGATATAGTTTCAACGTTTTGAGATCAACTATTTACTCTATAGAAGAGACATTTGAGTTAAATCTATCAGGAAGAGATCTTAAAATTTTCTGGATTAGAAAAGAATCATCTATCATTTCACCCAGGCCTTTCATAGTGTTGACAAGTTATTTTATACGTAAGAAGTACTTACTGATAGTTTCATCTTAATCCATCTTTAATTGCTCAAACTTCAGTCCATGAGTCTGAAGTTTTGTGTCTTTCACTTTTTCATCACCTTCATAACTACTTATTAGCTTGTCCCACATAACTTTTGTTGAATCATAGTGCATGAATTTGACAAACTGTGCTTCTGCAAGCCCACTCAGAATAACATTCATAGCTTTAGCTTTGAAGTTGAATTCTAGTTTGTCATCCTTATTAGCTAGTACAACTGGATTTACATAACCAGTCTCTACCACATCCCAAACATCTGCACCTAAAGCCATTATGTAGGTTCTCATCCTAACTTTCCAGAAGAAAAAGTTTGTTCCATTGAATAGGGGGGCCTTATTGGTTTAATTTCCTTCATGACTTGTCATGTTTAAGCTTACTGATCTACCTTTAAATAAAAGGAACCTGCTCTGATACCAATTGTTGGAAATATAAATGAGAGGGGGGGGGGTGAATCAGTTATAATATAAGCTTAAATTTTTTTGTTCTTTTCTAAATATTTTTAAATTATTATTTAATGTGTTACTGATAACTTAACATGCATAGATAAATAGTATTTGATCCATCACACAGAATACACAAAGACAAAAATTTCTCATGAGGAAACCCATAAAGAGAGAAAACCTCTTCTTCTTAGGATGTCAATCAAGATCCAACTTTCATGTACATCACAATCTTTGAGATCCAACTCAAATATGAGGCTACAATCTCTGATAGAAAGATACAACTTGTAGAGAACTCCAAATCTCAGATTTCTCTAGCACCAACTAGATGGAAGCACAAACTCCAAGGTTTATCTAACACACACTAGAAGGAAGCACAAACTCCAAGGTTTATCTAACACACACTAGAAGGAAGCACCAACTCCAAGAATATATTCTAGAACCAACTAGAATTTAGAGGATTGCAATCCTCCCAAGAACCACCCTACCACCCTGATTGAATCTTACAAAACTTTACTTACTTGCTCTATCTCTTCCAACTTCTATTCTCTGTTCCAATTCTATCCTCTATTCATTCTCCTGCTACGCACTTTGATCACTTGTTAAACTTCTCTTTCTTATTTTTATACTTTTTACTGCCTCTGCATCCTATACAATGCATCTCTGATCTCCTCTTCAGGTACTACTCTTCCTCTCTACCTACCCACATGCATCACTATCGAAGTAACACACATTGTTCTCTGTTTTTCATTTCATTCTCATGTCGAGTACTTTGCCCGATCATCATAGAAACTCTTTCTCTTCTCTGGAGGTTATGCTGTATTCGTTCATCATCAATGACAGTTATCCAAAGATTCTTTGGCTTATTTGGTTGTCGAAACTCTTCGTCTTCTCTATTAGTTACAACCAATCAATTATGGATTTTATGGCTTCTAAGCCCCTACCTTCACATGACCACCGATGGTGACTAAACACTTATTCAAAATGCGCTTTGTGTTCTTGGTCTAGAGAGCACTAGCTCCCTTTATTTCAATATGACCTTGGGTGATGAACTTCACATGACCATGAGATTGTGGGCGCGAGTTATCTTCACGTTAACCCCATGTCGCATGTGACCTTAGGACACGTCTTTGCATAAGTGAATGATTGCGTGCACGCCCAACAGTGGTTTTTGGATTAATCAATTTTTTCCCTGCAATCTACCTCTAGCTTCTACGTACCCTTTCTCCGATACCGTGGTTTAAATTGCAACCTGCCCTCAAAAAATTAACTTGCAAGAAACTTTCGATCCCGCAATCATGCATGATTTTAGATCTCTCAGTCTTTGACATATTCCCTCGATCAATGAATCATATCTCTTGTCTTTTTGTGCCTTCTTTCCTCCGTCCACGCGTGATCCTTAGTCTCAACAACCAAGTGACATGTGGCCCTTCAAACCAACGAACGAGATCGATTTCACCTTTCGGGATTTGAGAGTCTCTATTCTCAAGCTCCTCTTTCTCTCATAGAATTTCACCCGAAGTCCATGATCCAACGACGCGTGTCCCTTTTGGATCAATGGTCATAATCTCTTCGGGTATTCAGGGTTCAAAAATATAAACTTTTCGACCTTTCAACCTTCCTTTGATTTTTAATGGAGCTAAAAATCCATTGACGCATGTCCCCTTTTGGATAAAAAATTGATATCTCCTTCGGGTCTCCGGACTTTGGAGATTTCAAGTCTCAACTTCTCCTTTCTTCTGACTGATTATCTTTCGAAATGGAATATCTGCTGACATCTGTCCTCCTCGAATCAATGGTCACAATCCCTTCAGGTATTCAGGGTTTAACAATCTCAACTTTCCAACCTTTCCTCCTTCCTTTTCTTTTATCCAGATTTAGCGATTGACTGAAGTGTGTCTCTCAGAATCGGATGGTTGATATTGACTTCGGGTTTCCGAGGTTCGGGAATCTAAACTCTTAATTTTCTTTGCTTTCTTTTTTCAAAGTGTCTTTCCCTGAACTGCATAGATTTATGCCACGCATCCTTCTGACAATCAACGGTCTGGATCTTCTTCAATTATTCAACATTCAGGACTTTAGGAATTTAGGCTAATCGTTGGTGGTAAAAATTCTGGAGTGATGTCACTTGATGATGTGTCATGAGACTAGTAGTTGCCACGTGTCACTCAGATTTGAGATTTGCACGTACCTAAAATGCCGAATCAAATTGACACTTGTCATTGTCTGATTGTGCCATGTGTCCTTGCTGACATAGGCTTGATGATGTGGATCCTCATTCACTTCGGGACTTCGGCCTTCGGGACTTTGGGTATTTCGACTTTTCAAGTCGCCAATTCTTCCGAAGTGAGAATCCCCGAATAATAACCTCCTCACAACTTTTAGACCCGAACTAGATGTTGTTCATTGATCATGTTCTTAGATTGGCAACTCAATCTTTCTATGATGCTTCATTTCTAGATTATCCTATCCTTCCACTTTAAAATGATCTGACGAATGATGCTTACTCCAGCTCTCCATCTCTCCGGACTTCGGGGATTTCAGATCTCAAACTGAAAATGCTCGAAGTGATTTGCTCCAGAGTTATGGAGCGTGTGCCACCTGTCATTCTTGACGATGGATGGTCCCTGCTTACTCCAGATATAGAATTTCTTTGATCTACATGATGTGCCTAAAAAAAAAAGGTACAAATTGCATCCTTATATTTAGAACCTAATCAGTTTGTGTGGTATCAATGGCTTTGTTCTCACAAATCACTTGTCACTTGGAAAAATTTCACGGGAGAAAAGATAACACACTATGATGATACAAGGAAAAATACCTTCTTTAGCCAATTGATAAATGTCAAGCAAAAGGGTTCAGTTGCAGAGAACATTGAGAACTTCCAAATATTGAATATAAAGGTAACATATATTCTAGATGAGAACTTTATTGATGTCTTCATATGAAATTTAAAGGATAACATTCAACATGAGGTTCGCCTTTGGGAACCCAAATCATTGGAGAATGTGTTCAGGGTGTTGTAGGAAAATCTCCCTGCGGACAGGTAGATTTCCTCTAAGAGCTTGACCCTAACTCTAGACAGAAAATGCTTAACATGGACACTGACTTCCTTTCAAATCCATCTAAACTAACACATGAGAAGGAAGGATGACAGAAGTACCTTTTATCGACGTTTGTCCCTGCACGCTCCGAGT
>SNQJ01S0079949.1:11070-23985 GCA_010110895.2 Picea sitchensis
AGCAGTACTTACAATCGTAGATGCGAATGCGACAGCTTCGTCAAGTCCTCTTCGTCTAACCCTTGCCTAAAATATCCACAACCTGGATAACAACAGCTTCACTGATCACTCTCCTTTGGCTGACTGTGAGTTTCCTCCAATATCATAAGTTTCATATCTTAGGTTCTTCCCCCTTTCCACCATCATAGAGCCTGTTTATATAGGTTAAGAGGAGCTTAACCTCTTGAGTTATCTTTAGAACAAGTTGGGAACCTTCTCCTTAGATCAGGTATATCTTGATGAAACCAAGAATTTGAACACAACTGCCTCCTAATCTCAAAAGATCCTCCCCTTATTCTCCTCAACGGGCCAACTACTGCCTCAAAATAGGCAGCACTCCCTTAGAAGGGGCATCAGAGTGTTGTAGCGCTCCCTGGTAAGCCTTAGGGAAGTGCCAACGCTTTCAAGATGAGCAACGCTCCTTCAGAGGGGGCTTTGGAGCATTATAACGCTCCCTGAAGCCTTATAGGGGAGCGCCAATGCTTCTAGGGATGAGATGGGGGAGCACTCCTCCTCAAAACCTTTGTTTCAGGGATCTCTTCAGGTGTCAAGAGTTGTTTGACTTCAGTGAACCAGTTCTCCTTCTTCAAATCAAGCATATGAGATGTTATAAGTGTCTCCTTAGTGTCGTTTGTCATGGAAGTATGCCTGAACATCATTTGTGACACTTGTAACCAACTTGAGACACTTGCAAAAGTTGTAAGGAATATGTGACACTTACGACAATTGAGAGGAACATGCGACACTTATCCAGCTGAGAAATTTTGATGTGTAACACAGGGTGGTGAGAAATGTTGAAAGTAAAAATATGGCTATGGCTACTAGAAGGACCACCCATAACATATATTGAGAGAAGAATGTTCCTTCTTCTAAAATAGCTCAACCTACAAGGTTAACACCTCAACAATTGGAGTAAATAAAAGAAAAAGTCTTATTATTTAATTGTGACAACATGTATAATAGGGGACATAAGTGTGGTGAGAAGAAATTATTCTACATAGATTGTGAAGAGGAAGGAGAACAATAACCATCTCAAGATGAATATGTAGAAGATATTTCTTTTGAAGAGATGCCTCCCACCATATCATGTTATGCATTGGCTAGAATTATCACTCCTCAAACCCTCAAGATCGAAGGATATATCAAAAATAAAAAGGTAATAATGCTAATTGATTTCAGTAGTACTCATAATTTCATTCACTACAAATTAGTCAAAGCTCTCAATTACTTTATATATCCAATGCCAAAGTTTCAAGTAATGATTGAAAATGGAGGAACTATCAATTGCTTAGGAAATTCCATAAGATCAATCTTACAATGGGGGAATATGTAATGAATAGTCCAATGATTTCTATACCCATGGGTGGTGTTGATGTCATACTAGGGGTCCAATGGTTACAATCAGAACCATGGATTTTAATTTTCAAAAACTTATCATGAACTTTTCATTGGAAGGAAAGGAATTTGAGGTAAAGGGTATCACAAGGAAACCCAGTAATGTGGTAATCTCTAATGACATGAAAAAATTATTGAAAAAGGGGCATCAAGGTGTAATTGTACAACTATGCTCACTAGATGTTCAAACATCTAATCCATCCATTCCTCTAGAGCTCCAAGGGATCATTAATAATCATTCCAAATTATTTGATGATATTCCTAGAGGTATTCCACCCACTCGCGATCATTACCATGTTATTCACTTAATTCTTGGGAGTGCTCCTCCTAACATTAGGCCTTACATATACCCTTATGCCCAGAAGAGTGAAATTGAGCGTATGGTTGAAGAAATGTTAGAGGCTAGCATTATTATACCTATCAAAAAGTTGTTACTCTACATCGGTGATAATTGTACTCAAGAAAGAGGGCTCATGGCTCATGTGTCCATATTATAGAGAACTCAACAAGATCACCATTAAAGATAAGTTTCCTATTCCCGTCATTGATGAATTGTTATATGAACTACATGGACCAATCTACTTCACAAAGTTGGATCTTATTTCAAGGTATAATTAGATTAGAAAGAAGGAAGAATATATCCCAAAAACAACATTTAGAACTCATGAAGGCCATTATGAATTTTTGGTCACGCCTTTTGGCCTTACGAATACACCTTTGAAATTCTAAGGGTTGATGAATTCCATTTTCAAGCCCTTCCTTTAGAAATGTGTGTTAGTATTTTTTGATGATATACTAATCTATAGAAAGTATTGGGAAGATCATGTTTGACATGTTGACAGGGTTCTACAACTACTAGAGGAGCAACAACTATATGCCAAATCATCCAAATGTTTCTTTGGGGTGAAGGAGGTAGAGTATTCATGTCATATTGTATCTCATGAAGATGCTAAGGAATTTCTCTGTGCTATCTCTATCATAAAACCTAATTGGATAATAGAAGAAAGGGATGAATGGAAGAATGACGAATAAGTGTTGAATCTCATTCAAATCTTGCAACGGGATTCCAATGCATCTGATACATTTACATGGAGAAATTATTACTATGGTACAAATATTGATTATATTTATGTAAGAACTCCCAAAATTTTTTTGTGACTGGTAGAATTAGAAACTTGTGGTTCTCGTACTCGCGTGACACAGAGTCGATTCATGTATGCTACCTCTATCACCTCCAGGTATGTCCACACAACCCGCAAGCATGGGGTATGGGTAAATTGGGGTGAGAATCAAACGTGATACCTCCTTTTTACATTTCCTTCCATTTACATGACACTTTCCAATCGATCTACACACCTGCAGGCATAAGAACTCCCAACTTAAACAAAAGGTACTTTTGGAATTTCACACCTCTCTGGTAGGAGGGCACTCATGATTTTTGAAAACCTATCATAGGGTCAAGAGGGAATTTTTTTGGGATGGCCTTAAAACTGATGTTCAAAGTTTGTTGCAGAATGTTTGGTTTACCAACAAAATAATATAGAAACAGTTAATACCCCAGGTCTTTTACAACCATTATCCATTCCAATTCAGCACTAGGAGGAGGTTTCCATGGATTTCATCACAGGGTTATCAAAGTATGAAGGAAAGAGTGTCATCATGGTGATTTTTGATAGACTTACTACCTACGCACACTTTTTTGCACTCTCTCATCCTTTCAAACCTATTAAAATTGCTACCACATTCATTGAGATAGTTCAAAAGCTACATGGAAGCCCAAATATTATTGTAAGTGATAGAGATCCCATATTCACTAGACATTTTTGGAAAAAAATATTTTCTTGTTTGGGTACTCAATTGGCTCATAAATCATCTTATCATCCTCAATTTGTTGGACAAACTGAGATAGTGAACAAATGTAGGGAAGGACACCTTCATTGCTTTGTCTCTAATAATCAAACACATTGGTTCAAGTGGTTATCCTTGGAAGAATGGTGGTATAACACTTCCTTTCATACTACAACAAAAATGACACCATTTATGGCGCTTTATGGATATCACCCACCATCCATCACTTCTTCTCTAAAATAATATTATAAGGTTCAAGTAGTGTAATATCAGATCGAGCATCAACAACAAGTTCTCCAACTCTTAAAGGACAACCTGACCATGGCACAAAATAGCATGAAACAACAAGCAAATCAACATCGTAGTGAAAGAAGTTTTGAAGTAGGGGATTGGGTATTTTTAAGACTACAACCATGCAAAATTTTTTCCCTCAAGCAAGATAAGAAGGATAATAAATTATCACCAAAGTACTATGGCCCTTATAAGGTGTTGCAAAATATTAGTACTATGGCATACAAATTGGAGCTACTTGCATCTTCATGAGTACACCTTGTTTTCCATGTTTCATGATTAAAGAAGGTTATAGGTGATAAGATCCAAGTTCAAACTATATTTTCAGAACTTGACGAGGAAGGAAAAATAATATTGGAGCCTGAAGCTATCACTGACACAATATTTCTCCAATTGAGGAATAGATCAATTTCAGAGTATCTCATTAAGCTGAAGAAACTACCTATTGAAGATTTCATGTGGGAAGATGAGTCTTTTATACAGAAGCATCCAAAACTACTCAAGTGTTGAGGAAAACACTTGTCTGAATGGGAGGGGCATGTTAATCCCTAATTCATGGAACATTACCCCTTAATTGGGGCATATTACATTAGAATTTTTATTTTATTTATGCCAACTTGGGTCCATTATTTGTAATTGTACCTCCTAGTCTCCTATATATACCAAGGAGACCTTTTCATTTGGAATCATCTTGTAATTATGAATTCATATGATGTATAAGGAGGTTCCCCCCTTGAAGATGCTTATTATCTAAATTTCTTTCTTTGTCAAGGCGTTGAGTACTTATTCTGAGGTTTTTATGCTATTTTGATATTTGGTTCTTAACATGATAACACTATGTATCAACCATAAACCCTTAAACATACTCCAAATAACATAGGATATGTCTTAACATGATTCCCAATGAAGTATCCCAACAAAAAACAACCAAAACAATACCAATGTATCCATGTAGATCTATCTGATACATAATATACCATACAACCAATATTCCCTCAAGAATAAAATCTCAATCTCTCTCTTTGTCAAGGCGTTGAGTACTTATTCTGAGGTTTTTATGACATTTTGATATTTGGTTCTTAGCATGATAACACTATGTATCAACCATAAACCATCAAACATACTCCAAATAACATAGAATATGTCTTAACATGATGCCCAATGAAGTATCCCAACAACAAAAACCCAAAACAATACCAATGTATCCCTGTAGATATGCATGATACCGAATATACCATACAACCAATATTCCCTCAAGAATAAAATCTCAATCTCCCATGGATATACCCCAAGCATTCACAAAAGATCTACTTAAGATAAGCATATAACATACCTTTTTTTACTGAAGATAGCTATGTTGTACCTTCTCACTGTTAGACCTTCATGTAGCCACTTCTCATCTTTGCAACTTATCACTAATGATAGATTTGATCTTCCTTTTTAGATTTGGAAATATGTTAGGGACTTAACCCCTCACGTAGGTAGAATAATATATTTCCATGTAATAAAGGTCAATATTAATAAGGCCTAGCAATAAGGAAGAATAAGTCAAATCTTAGAAGACCTAATAGAAGCTTCCTCTTATAGAAGGATATTCCTCTAGAATGTTCTTTTTATAGACATATTTAGTATAAATAGGAGTCGAGGGTATGAGAGTTTTATCTTGGATATTATTGTAATAAAACTCTATTCTGTTGGAGGTTTCCCCCTCGAAGAGGTAATTGAACATTGCTCTTAGTAATCAAAGTGCTCTTTCTGGTGATTTTCTGGTATTATTTTGGTATTATTGTGGTGTTGTTTTGGTTATATCATTGTTTATATGCCATTTATAGCTAATTAATATATGTTCTGCATACTATTTTATATATGGAATATTACAAGTGGTATCCAAGTGAATTCCTTGACAACAAATTGTCGGTTAATTTTTTTTTAGGGTAGATACATATTCCGACGTCTTTAAGCTATAGAGATCTGTCATTACACGCATAAACCTGCGGTCAGGGATTCATACACACCAAAAATACAAGTGGTACTTAAGCACACATCTGTTGGCCACCCGTATAACCCTTGTTGGTACCCCTTCAAGTGGTATCACATCAGACAACACTTGTATATGGATCATCCTATATCTCTTGAATCCCTCCATAGATAAACCGATTGGTCGCCTAACTGCTATAGTTCCACTGAGAATAACACTTGGGAAGATACTCTCTAGTACCTAGGTAGTCGGGTAGTATGGATAAGGGAAAAATCTAGCATCCTTAGTTGGTGCCCTGAGATATTGGGCTAAGTACTACTGTTGGACCCCGCACGTATATCAGAGAGTTATAGGACAGAGAAAAACCTTATCTGTAGAACCCTTGAATACCCTAACCCTTGGGAAGGAAACAAAAACAAAACATATAAGATCTATTGTCACACAACTATGTCTCCTGCATTCAAATTGCGAAATTACTACACATTTCTTTCTGTTAAGCATTTGCGAATTTCATCACTACAATATTCTTCATATTGGAGTATAACTCCACAGAGTTAAAAAAAAAAAAAGTCTGGATCTTATTGGCACCATTATTTGAGACCTATTCCATTGGATTTCTCTCTTCACCCTTATCGCAGTCATACCTATCATTTTTCAGCAATTTGTTTTTCTCATGGACCTGACTCCCTTCCAACACCCTTATTTGGGATTTACCCCATTGGATTCAACTTTTCTCCCTGATCATTGTGATACACTTCACCCATAACCCATTTTATGTGTGGTCCCACCTGCCTCTTTTCCTGTTCCCTCTTCATCATGGCCCACACCCGTAGCCAAGACTTGGAAGCTTGCTTCAATGCCTTGCACTCTAATTTCACAAAAACCCAACAAGAAGTGAGACAAATCAGTGCCAATATTTCCACCATCAATAAAAACATGCATTACTCCATCAACGCCAAAATAAAAGACCTCAAACGAGACCTTTCTACCCATATTGAAACTATCACTATGATGATCTGTGCCAAACTGCATATCCCCGCAGATCTTCCCTCATCTGACCCACCTTTGCAATCCGAAGGTGAAACTTCCTCTCATTCCCAAAATTTTTAGCCCCATCACTTTCAATGTGCCCTACGCCTTCCATGTGTGGATGTGACCAAATGTGATGGCTCAGATCCCACTGGCTTGGTATCTCTAATGGAACATTATTTCTCTTTGTATGGAATTACGTATGATTTGGCCAAACTCCGGTATGGTGTTTTCCATCTAGATCAAGAACGTTCGTGATGATGCAAATGGAGAAAAACTTCCCGCCAAGGGTATGTGGCTTGGACACACTTTGTGGCTGAGCTTTATGAATGCTTTGATAATGACACCAACCATTTAGGCCGTCTGACCAAGTTGAAACAATATGTCACAGTGTAAGACTTTATAGCCTCTTTTGAGCGATTGGATTTTCATACAGAGGGCATGTATGATGATTTATTCTGAGAATGTTTTATCAGTGGCCTCAAGGATGAGATTTGTGCCCATGTCCTCATGGCTCGACCTTAGAGTTGGGTGGACGCTACTAAAAGAGATAAGGAAGCATTGTTGAGTATGTGTTATATTATTTGCACGAGTAGTAGTGTTCGAGCATATGTGCAGGGTACGCAGGGGGGTTAGAGGGGGGTTGCAGGGGGGCAGATCCCTCCATGCAGGGGTTCGGGGGTAGTGGCCCCCAAAAAAAAAATTCTGCATCGGGACTGCATTTTTTGGTACCACATTATATTTAGGTGGTTTTTCGGCACATGGTTGCTTTGCCGATGGTTTTCTATTTCCGGTTAAAGAATTAGGGTTTTGGACTAATCCAAGTCATTGGGTTAGGGTTTTGGATGTCGTTGTCTCCTATATGTATTTTGTATTGTAAACATTATAACATGATGAATAATATAGAATATGTTGGTTTTCCCGGTTTGGGTTTCCAGGTGAAACATCTATGTGTAATGTTTGTATTTTCCATTGTATCTTTTCTGTTCCTTTATTGAATATTTTTTTGCAGTAGATATTGTACAAGGTTAAAATCTACATTTGGTATCAGAGCTTTATTGGATTCAGGGGGACACCTTTGTGGTCAAGGTTTTTTCTTAGGACTATGATAAGCCTTCTTACAGTGGGAGATCTATGGTATTTCTTTTTCAGGTGAAAATAAATGGCACGAAATTCAAAGATGGAGATCGAGAAGTTTAATGGGAAAAGTTTTGAGCCATGGAAGCTCAAGATGGAAGATTTGTTGGTGGAAAAAGATCAGTGGATCGTGGTAGATGCACGTACTTCACCTACAAGAACTTCTGCAGATGAATGGAAAAATTTGGATTGGAAGGCAAAGAGCACAATCTGATTGTGTCTCTCTGATTCAGTATTACTGAATGTGTCATAGGAAGCTACAACCAATTATTTATGGGAAAAATTAGGGAAGTTGTATCAATCTAAGTCCCTGGTAAATAAACTATTCCTGAGAAAGAAGGTGTATAATCTGAGGATGAGATATGGAGACTCTGTGGTAGAGCATTTGAATGCCTTCAATACTGTGGTAAGTCAGTTAGTATCTGTTGAGATAAAATTTCAGATGAAGATAAATGTATCGGTTTGTTGCGTTCTTTACTAGACTCGTGGGATAGTCTGGTTGTGGCCATAGGTAGTAATACAACTTCCTTGAAGTTTGAATAAGTGGTCTCATCATTTTTGTCGGAGGAGATGAAACGAAAGAATAAAGAAGGACATAACACAGACGCATTATTTGAAAGAGGACATTCCCAGGAAAGAAATAGATCTAATTTCTCAAGTGGGAGATCTAAGTCTAAGGGTAGATCTAAATCTCCTAGAAAGTTTGTAAGGGTATGTTGGAGATGTGGAAAAGAAGGGCACTATAAGAAGCAGTGTAGATCCAATATTGAGAAAAAGAAGGGATCTGAAAAATCTTCTTCTACAGAAGAAAAGACCAAAAAGGAAGAAGTAGGGGATGTGTACTTGGCCTCTTCAAGCACACATGCAGATCATGAGTCATGGTTGGTTGAATCTGGTGCATCCTTTCATATGAATCCCCATAGGGAGTGGTTCTGCGAATATGAAAGGTATGATGAAGGTAATATTTTCTTAGGTAATGATTCGACAACCAAAATCATAGAAAGAGGAAGGGTCAAATTGAGGCTCATAGATGGAAGGATTAGAACACTGCCTGGTGTTATGCACATCCCAGGTTTGACCAAAAATTTGATTTTTGTAAGCAAAATGGATGATGCAGGGGTAACAACAATATTTGAAAAGGAAACCTACATGATGGTTCGAGGAGCAATGGTGTTGTTGAGGGGAGTTTGGTTTGGAACTCTGTATAAGCTACAAGGAAGTACTATTAGTATGAGTGTAATAGTTCCATTGTTCCTGATATTGGAGTTGAAGAAGAAAGAACTCCTATAGTCTCTGGAGAAAAGGTTATGTTGTGGCATCAAAGATTGGGGCATATCAGAGAGAAGGGTCTTCGACTACTACACGGTAAAGGTATGGTTGAAGGTATGTCTAGTTTCTCTCTGGATTTTGATTCCTGTGAACATTGTCTATATGGGAAGCAGAATCAGGTAAGGTTCCCCTCTGGTGCAACGAGGGCAAAATGAATTTTACATCTAGTTCACAATGATGTTTTTGGACCTGTGTCAGTCCCATCATTGGGAAAATATGTGTACTATGTCTCATTTATAGATGAATTCCTGAGGAAGACTTGGATATATTTCCTCAGGAAGAAATCAAAAGTCTTTGAAAGGTTTAAAGAGTTTAAGGCTCTTGCTGAGAATCAAACAGAGAAAATAATTAAGGTGTTGAGGAAACATAATGGCAGAGAGTTCTGTGGAAATGAATTTGAAGAATTATGTAAGAAGTGCGGTATAGCAAGGCAAAAGACTACTCCATAGACACCTCAACATAATGGAGTTGCAGAAAGGATGAATAGGGCGTTGATGGAAAAATCAAGGTGCATGCTCAGTGGTGCCGGGTTAGGGCAAGAATTCTAGGAAGAGGTAGTGGGTACTGCATGTTACATGGTCAACAGATTACCCTTATCAGTGTTGGATGAAAAGACTCCACAAGAGGTATGGACTGGTAAGGAACCTTCTCTCACACATCTCAAGGTTTTTTGTTGCGATGCATATGTTCATGTTCCAAAGGAAAACCAGAGTAAGCTGGAAAAGAAGGTTGAAAAGTGTATATTTATTGGATATAAAGATGGTCTCAAAGGTTATAAGCTTTGGAACCCAGAAACTAAGAAGGTAGTGCATAGACGAGATGTGGTATTTAGAGAAATGAAGGATGTTGTTAAACAAGAAGCCCTACCAAGTAAGGAAGAACCAAAGAAGATAGAGTTTGATTTCAAGGATGATGAATCCGACTCTACAGAAGAACATGAATCAGAAGAAGAAGATCCTCTTACTCCATTATTGAGGAGATCAGATCGATAAAGAAGGATACCAGAAATGTATAGTCCATATGATTTCCGTTCAAATTTTTCTTTGTCTATTATTGATGATGATCCTAGAACTGTGAGGGAGGCAGTGGATTCAAAGGATGGAAATCTCTGGAAAAGGGCCATGGACGAAGAAATGGAATCTTTGGATAAGAATGAGGTTTGGGATCTAGTGGAGTTGCCAACTGGAGGAAATCCCATTGGCAGCAAATGGGTATTTAAAATGAAGTTGAATGCAGAAGGAAAAGTGGCGAAATACAAAGCTTGGTTAGTAGCAAAGGGTTGTTCCCAGGTTGAGGGAATTGATTTTGGTGAGGTTTTTTCTCCTATTGCCAAGTTAACCTCCATAAGATTTATGTTATTTGTTGTTGTTTCTTTTGATTTTGAAATAGAACAAATGTATGTGAAGACAACATTCCTACATGGGGATCTAGAAGAAGAAATATATATGAAGAAAGCATAAGGTTATACTTTGAAGGGAAAGAAGGAGTTGGTATGCAAGCTGAAAAAGTCCTTGTATGGTTTAAAACAATCACCAAGAATGTGGTATCAAAAATTTGATACTTATATGATGGGACCTGGCTTCACAAAAAGAAAAGAAGATCAATGTGTGTATTTTAAATTAATTGGTGATCATTTGATTTATTTGGTCTTATATGTGGATGACATGTTGCTTATAGGAAACAACAAGGAGATTATCCAGTATGTGAAAACTAAGTTGTCCTCATTTGACATGAAGGATCTCGGTGCTTCAAATTTCATTTTGGGCATGGAAATTAAAAGAGATCGGAAAAGGAGGAAACTCTGGTTAAATCAGAGAAAATATGTCGAGACAATATTGTTGAGGTTTAAAATGCAGGAATGTAAACCAATCAAGGTTCCTATTCCTGTTGGTGTAAAGTTATCTGCGGATTAGTGTCCCAAGACACATGAAGAAGAGGAGGACATGTCTCATGTTCCATATGCGAGTGCAGTTGGCAGTTTGATGTATGAAATGGTTTGTACTAGACCGGACATTGCACATGTAGTGGGATTTGTGAGTAGGTATATGTCAAAACCAAGGAAGGAGCATTGAACAACAGTAAAAAGGGTTTTCAGGTATTTGTGTGGCACTACTACCTATGGATTGTGCTACAAAGGAAGACCGAGATTGGACAGAGTTGTGGATATACATGGCTTTGTGGATGCAGAGTGGGCTGGAGATTTGGATCATAGGAGGTCTAAAAGCGGGTATGTGTTTAAGGTGTTTGGAGGAGTAATACATTGGATGAGAAAAAGATAGGTTGTAGTGGCACTTTCAACCGCAAAATTTGAATACATGGCAGCCACTCATGCAAGTAAGGAAGCAATATGGTTACAAAGATTATGTCTAGGTATTGGGTTGGTACGACAAGTTGTAAGAATAGAGTGTGACAGTCAGAGTGCAATTTTTTGGCGAATAACCCTGATTATCATTCAAAGACAAACCACATTGATGTTCAATATCATTTTGTGAGAAACATGATTATAGAAAAGAAAGTATCACTGATGAAGGTGGACACTTTGATGAATGTTGCAGACTCATTAACAAAATCTATGAGCACCGAGAATTTCTCTTAGTGTAGAGAATCCATGGGCATTGCTGCCCTGGATTGTTGACTATGTAACCGTGTAACCCCCTGTATGCAAATAAAACAACAAGTGGGAGAATGTTGGGTATGTGTTATTTTTTGCATCGGGACCGCATCTTTTGAGACCGCATTATATTTAGGTGGTTTTTCAGCACATGGTTTCTTTGCCGATGGTTTTCTATTTTCATTTAAGGAATTAAGGTTTTGGACTAATCCAGGTCATTGGGTTAGGGTTTTGGATGCCGTTGGATCCTATATGTATTTTGTATTGTAAACATTGTAACGTGATGAATAATATAGAATATGCTGGTTTTCGCGATTTGGGTTTCCAGGGGAAACATCTCTGCGTAATGTTTGTATTTTCCATTGTATCTTTTCTGTTCCTTTACTGAATATATGTTTGCAGTAGATATTGTACAAGGTTAAAATATACATTTGGTATCAGATATTTATTGGCTTCAGGTGGACACCTTTGTGGTCAATGGTTTTGCTTGGGATTGTGATAGGCCTTGTTACAGTGGCAGATATGTGGTATTTCTTTTTTAGGTGAAAAGAAATGGCAAGCAATTCGAATATGGAGATCGAGAAGTTTAATTGGAAAATTTTTGAGTTGTGGAATCTCAACATGGAATATCTGTTGGTGGATAGAGATCAGTGGATCGCGGCAGATCCAGGTACTGCACCTACAGAAACTTTTGTGGATGAACGAAAAAAGTTGGATCAGAAGGAAAAGAGCACAATCCGACTGTGTCTCTCCGATTCAGTATTATTGAATGTGTCAAAGGAAACTACAACCAAGGTGTTATCACTGAAATTTCTTTCGCAAATGGTTACAGGAATCCAACATCTTCAAACAACTATTTAGTTCACCCATGGGCCAAAAATGAGCTGTTCGTGCTCGAATCGTCGCCTGGTGAGCAAGAATGGGAGCACTAGCATGCCCTGTTGGGCTCAGCAGGGCAGAACAGGTTTGCTGTGAATCAAAATGGGTTAACATACAATAGAAAACCAAACGAAATAAAATCTAACTAAAAACTGAAAAACAAGTAACATTACAACTATGAACAAAACTTCAAATGTGAGACAAAGGAGTTCCCAATGGTTTTAAGACATGATCTGTTAACAAAAAACCAAAGCACACGCTGTAGAAAGGGACAATGGTTCCTCTTCCCTCCAGCGGAAGGTCCTTCAGGAATCCTCAACTGAATGCTTTCCTTACACAAGTGAACAGGACAGAAATGGATGGTGAGAGAACTCGGTAT
>SNQJ01S0079949.1:28412-44638 GCA_010110895.2 Picea sitchensis
CCCAGCTCATTCCTTCCCCACATGGACAACCACATGCTGGGGTTAATTTTGTTCAACCCTCTCCCATTCAACATTATCAAAATTTTGAACAACTGAATACGGATAATCCATCCCATCAGTCAAACAATGCCTGGAAGAAAGGAAACAATTGAAATAATAATAATCCCAGACTAGGAGGAAATCATAACCAACCCCAGCCGAACCAACCTGCCAGGGGTAACCAACACCAGGGGAACTAGAACCCCCAAGGGAGAAATAACAACAAACACCAAGGGAAGAACAACAAAAATATTCAGACAAACTTCCCTTATGCCTTGTGCGGTGAGTATGGCCATTATACTCACCATTTCCCCCAAATAGTTGACTTTAAATGGATGAAAGAATCTGGGAATGGACCACATCCACCAGTACCGCCTGCCTCCCAACAGGCCCCACAAAAATATGTGCAACACTCACCCAGACCATGTTGAAAAAACCCATACCACATCAAGGGGTGATGAAAATCCAACAAGAGATGTAACCTTCCCCATCCCATCCAGGACCATATCACAACCCGGGCACTTCTGCAGATCGAACTATCCTCCTCACTAGTGAAGAAAAAATCCTTCTACAAACACGTGTTCATCAATACAACACACCCTCTGACCCTACTTCCACTACTTTGGAGGCCACCCTAGTCACTACTGGCCCACCTTTGATGATTTCGCGCCCTAATATTGAAACACCTCTTCACATCCCTCACATCCCATTACGCAAGAATGTGCACAACCCTCAAGCTAGGGAAACCCACAATTATAGTCTGGTCGATGACTTGGCACAATCCCCTGATGCCATGTCAGTCTTAGAAGTTCTTCAAACCTGTCCTACTCAATGGAAATCATTACTTTCCTCCCTGGGGGCAGTCGACCCTGTCGATACTCGACTCATCACATTTGATCTTGACAGTGGAGAACCCGATATCCCCACTCTTGTCTCTTTTCAAATACCGGTTAAAATATGGAATATCATAGTCCACCGTTGCATTATTGATGAAGGTGCATCCACTTGCATCATGTCCAAAACCATATGGTAGAAACTTGGCTCTCCAGATATAATACCCTCCACCATTACTCTGAGGGCTTACAACGGATGACCCTCTTCTCCCAAGGGGCTCTTCCAAAACATCCCCTTCGAACTCGGGGGAAAAACCATCCTTATAGACATTGAGGTTATTGATGCTCCACTTGACTATAATATTTTGTTTGGTCGCAACTACATGTATTCTATGAAGGTAGTCACCTCTTCCGTGTTCTGAACCATGATGTTTCCCCATAACAGAAAGATCATTACCATCGATCAGGTATCACATTATGAGCCTAAACCTTCATCCAACATTGAAAACATCCTCCCTTTTGCCCACACTAATCCAGACACCTATCCACTCATCGAGATGGACCCTAGAATTTTTAAGGACCCATCCTTGCTAGGGACATACCATGGAGCACCACCGCTCATCCATCCATCATCACAAGTATGTGTCTTTTCCACCAACGGAATGACAACTGAAGATACTCTCCCTCCCATCGAGGCCTCTTTCACCCCTGATGTCCCACTAGTCATAGAATACCTCCCTCAGGAATCTCCTAGAACTTGTTCAGCTCTACCCGTCTATGATCTTCCCCTCCACCAGGGCCATATCCCGGTTTGGAAAACAGTCCCCCAATCCATTACCCAAATCCATTTCTTTTACCCCCCACTGGGTGTGCAAGCTTTCCAGGTAGCCGCAACACCCACCCTTCCTTACATGGTGTTGGCAATCCTAGTATGGTATCTACATCCACCTGAGATGGTCCCTCAACCATGTCTCCCTCCAAAAACAGAAGGAATCCTGATGCATATTCCCATACTTACCCCCACCGTCCCACCCACACTCCCACTCACTAGCACCCCTGCTACATCTAGGGGCAGACGGAGAAAGAAAGAGCCCACCACTCGACTTCCCCCACATGTCCAACCTCCTTGCGCACTATGCGAGAAAGACGAACACCCCACCAACAAATTCCCATCTCTACCCAAGATACACAATCAAATTCAACTCGCTCAAGCACCACCACCACTCGTCGCTTCATCCAATATTTCCACTATCTCCCCTAACACAAATAACAAAGGATTGCAAACCAAATTTGCATGTGCCATCTGTTCAGAATATGGCCATTACACACACCATTGTCCAATGTTACTTCAATTTCGACAGATGCTAATAGTCATATGCCAGAGCTTTAAACAAGAACCCACCCCAACACATGTCATTGAAATCCATTATGTCACGACCTGATTCAACAAATTTATGAGATGTCCCTACTCTCTATGCGAATCACTTGATCATTTCAAATATCAATGTCATATGATCATTGAATATAGGCGTCGCCAACTGGCCCTAATTCAAAATCCTACACCCGCCCCTCTAGCAGGACCAGTGAGTACCCCTTCCCCATCACTTGATGTGGTTCATATCTTCTCACTGGAACATGAGGCACTCCCTACTCTTCCATGGTTCCTAGATGATTTATATGCAGATTTTCCCCCAAATCCCCCCAATTCTCCAATTCATTTCCCCACAGAAATTCTACGCTACCATTTTCAACTCACCATATCTTGATATTTGGTTTATGTCGATTGAACCATCACAACCTCCTTGTGATACCCCCTCTACATCGTCACCACCAGAAAACAACCCCACGGTGACTGTCACCAAAGTTACTCCTCTCGATCCCCTATATTTTCGACAGTTTCACTATGACGAAGAAATCCTTGAGGAGTTAACTAAACCCGATTTCCCATGGGACATGCTCCACCACAGAGCATTTTTTCCTTCACAGGAAGCCTTCGTGCCTCCTGGCCAAAACCCCATATACGCAGTCAAAACCAAATATTTTCTCCCAACAAGACATATAGATTGGTTTAATAACCCTATCCCTGCCCCTGATGCTTTCGAAGAAGGCAATATGGCCAATATTTCCCCCACCATCAAAATCGATATTTCCATCAAATCTGGGGTCATAGAGGAAATCACCATTGGCGCCACATGCTCTCCTGAAGAAATCACCGCCTACAAAGCTCTCTTCCAGAAATACTGGGACATTTTTGCCTTGTCATACACAGAGATTCCTGGCCTTGACCCCTCTATTTTCGAACATCGTATAGACACCTGGCCTGATATCACACCTATCTGCCAAAAACAACATCCACTACACCCATCCAAAGTAGCGGCCATCAAGGCCAAAATTGACAAATTACACAGTGTAGGGTTCATCTACCCCATCGCATATACGTCATGGGTCTCCAACCCCATCCCTGTCAACAACAAATAGGGCACTATTCACATCTATACGGAATTCTGTGATCTCAATCATGCCTTTCCCAAAGATAACTTTCCAACGCCCTTTATTGACCAAATTATCAATGATTGTGCTGGTCACAAGGCTCTGTCCTTCATGAACGATTTCTCTGGCTATAACCAAATTCAAATCCGCCCAGCCGATCAGTACTAAACCACATTCACTACCCCTTCGGGCACTTTTTTGTATCTTGTCATGCCTTTCGGCCTCAAGAACAAAGGAGCCACCTTCCAACGTGCCATGACATACATTTTTAATGATCTAGATCAAATCATTCTCATCTACTTGGACGATCTCACCGCTCGCTCCAAAAAACGCACTCAACACCTAAATGATTTACGCATTGTATTCCACAGGTGTCGTCAGTACAATATTTGATTGAATCCCCTCAAGTGCATATTTTGCGTCACTGCTGGATGCCTCCTTGGATTCATCATCTCCCAACACGACATCATAGTCAACCCCCTCAAGGTCCAAGCCATCACGTAAATTCCCCCACCACAAAATTTATGCCAACTATAGAGCCTACAAGGAAAAGCTAACTTTTTACGCCGCTTTGTCCCCAATTACGCCACTCAGGCACATGGTTTCCTTCACCTCTTACTTCATGATATCCCATTCCAATGGGATGGACATACCCAAAATGATTTTGATGACCTCAAAATGACCCTCTCCAATGCCCCATTAATTAGCCCACCCGACTATAACCACAAATACATCCTCTATATCTCGGCCTCAGCCGTCTTAGTAGCAGGAGTTCTCATCGAACTAGGGGATGATGATCATGAGCATGTAATTTAGTACATTAGTAAAAATCTTTCAGGGACACCTTTGAAATACAAACATGAAGAGAAATTGGCCCTTGCAGTTGTCCTCGCAGTACAGAAATTGCGCGATTACATCTTGCTTCAAACTACCAAAGTTGTAGCAGATTTCAACCCCATGCAATACTTGTTCAGTCGTCGACAAATTAATGGTAAATTTTCCCGATGGATCATCATCCTTCAGGAGTATGACCTTGAAGTTTCAACACCCAAGAGAAAGAAATCCCTCTCCCTTGCCGAATTCATCACAACATTTCCCTTCGATACCACCCATTACCCCATCAATTTTGAATTCCTCGACGAACATCTCTTTTACATCTCCTCAAATGACCCTTGGTATGACGATCTTCTCGTCTACCTCTGAACACAAAAATTTGGAAGCCACCTCTCTTGAGATGATCATCGATGTATTCATCATCAGGCTCCCTGCTACCTACTTATCGGTGATATCTTATATCGGCGAGGGGTCGACACTGTACTCCATCGATGTTTGACTATCGACGAGGCCGATCGAGTCTTGAACGACTGCCACATCGACGCTTGAGGGGGTCACCTCTCCAAGATGTCCACTGCTCAAAAAATCATTCACGCCAGTTATTTTTGGCCTACACTATTTCACGATTGCATCCATGCTGTGAAACAATGTGAAAAATGTCATATTTATGCCAACAAAGCACGAGAACCACCTGCTCTTCTACACTTGGTCATTACTACCAGACTCTTTTGAAAATGGGGCATACACTTTATGACTTGAAACCCTCCATCTAGAAATGGACACAAATACATCGTCGTCGCAGTCGATTACTTCACTAAGTGGGATGAAGTCATGCCTACATTTAACAACACCGTTGACACTGCAACAGGCTTCTTCTTCAACCACACCATCTCCCGCTTTGGAGTCCCACTACAGCTAGTCTCTGATCATGGGAAACACTTCAAGAATGAGATATTTGTCGAACTCTCCTCTTGGTTAGGCTTCTCCCACAAGTTTTCCTCCCCATACTACCCTCAGTCCAACAGATAGGTAGAGGCAGTCAACAAGGTCCTCAAAACCATGTTGCAATGCATGGTTAACAAACATAAGACCAATTGACATCATATGTTATTTTACGCGCTATGGGCTTATCGCACAGTAGTTAAAAATTCCACTGGTTTCACACCATTTCATCTAGTCCACGGGGTCGAGGCCACTCTTCCCATCGAGTGCAAAATTCCCACCTTACGCACCACTATTGAGCTATTACCCAACACTACTCCAATGGAGCAGTGTTTGCTGAACTTAAAGTCCCTGGATGAGGATTGTCGATCTTCATTACAGAACAATGAGGTAGCCAAAAAATGGTCAAAGGCCACCTTTGATCGCCATGTCAACCTTCACTCATTCAATGAAGGTGACCTCGTCTTTTCTTACGATATCACTCACGAAACCCTCGGCCATGGAAAATTCGAGTCACTTTGGCATGGACCTTACATCATCCAACATTGCCTCACTAAAGCTGCATACATTCTGGCCTCTCCTAAAGGCCACCCTCTCAAAGAACCCATCAACATGTTAAACTTAAAGAAATTTTATGCCTAAGCGTAGCCATTCTACACTAGGATTTTCTTTTTCGTACATTTTTTAAGAGTTTTTAATATTATTTCCACACACCTTGCATCTAATTTACCATTTGTGTTATTCATAGATGCCTCCTCCATTGGCCTACCACATAGGTTACGCCGACGGAGCTAGCCATTGGACACAGAATCTCTCTTCAGCCACTTGGGCCCTCTATTCCCCCTCACATGAACTGCTCCACTCCAGCGGCATATGTTTGGGCTCAACAAACAACAACCAAGAAGAATACACCACTGTCATTGGTCTCCTCACCAAGGCTAGACACCATCATATTCGTCACCTTAGTGTCTTTCTAGATTCCCAACTTGTCGTCTTTTAGCTCAACAATGTGTACCGTGTCAGCGATCCTTTCCTCTTTCGCAAATACCTGCAAGTTAGACTTTTATCTCGACATTTTGATTCCATTACATTTACAGATATTCTAAGACAACTTAATCATATAACAGATAACATGGCTAACCTAGTGTTAGATTGGCATTTATCACATCAAGCTACCTGTATGCATACATCAAACATCAATAATTTGTCATAGCATATAAATTAGACATCATCAACAAAAAACATAAAATACATGAGAACATCAAAAAGATCCCAAAATGTATATCCATATATATATATATATATATATATATATATATATATCAGTCAAATGTGCCATCAAAATGTTTACAAAAAATATATATAGTACATGTACAACATCCGTAGGCCGGTGAACCACCTTGCCCCTATCGATAAAAAAATGGCATCACCAGACCAAGTAGGCTCGCAAGCCTATATAAATACCAAAAAATACAAAAGTACATATAGAGACACTCATGGTGCCTCTAGAGCACCAACACCCAACCCTTTCTCGGGAGGCGGTACCCCATCAACTATCGGTCCCTCTGGCCCTGGGGGCAACCACCTAGTCATCACAACACCTACTACTGCTACTCTCTGGAACATGGTCCACCACACCAATGAAACACCCATGCACTGCTCCAGGACTCCCTCATCCTGGATCCATGACCACATGCCCTCGGGCACTCCCTGTAGCACCGCCTCCAAGTGATGACGAATATCCCCGAACTCTCCCCCAGCCTCCGCTAGAGGAGCATATGAAGGCCCTACCCTAGGGTCATCAAATAGGCACCTCTAGCCTTCTCTCTCCCCCTCATCTGGCCTTGCACCACCCTCATCCCGCCACCATCTCTCCCCAGCTTGTGGCTCTCTTCGTGGTGGTCTCACTTGCACCCTAACTAGCTCAACCTCTCGACTGCGTGGTCCCACTTCTGCACACACAACAAACAAATGATAGCATCATCATCCATCCATACATCAAACTATATATTCTATACTATCTAACTATCAAATCATCAAAGAAAATACATCCACATACCTCTCTAGTCAAACACCTCGCCATGGGGAAGCACCATCTCTGGGTCCTCCCGGAAGTCGACCCCACTGTACGGGTACTGGCGAATAATCTATGGCATCTAACGCCACACTCATTGAATCTCGAGTGTAAAATAGTGCCCCCCCTCCCCACCACCATGGTGAACCAAGATCGCCCCCCACCGCCTCAGTCGTGGCTCTCACACCCCCAACGTGCCCAAAAGCACTCTAGGGCGCAACATCGACACCCTCTCTAAAAACCACACCACCAAGATAGAACCCAAGGTGAACTCCCCTGAGTCTGCAGCATGACACCTGTCAAGTTTCTCTACCATATTGGAGTGCAAAATCACGCCCCAGGTGAAATTCTCACCCGCCAGTGCCCTCTGCATCACCCTTAGATGAACCCCACTGATCTGTTGAGTCGTGAGATACCTGTATACTCTCACCACCATCGCTGCCATGCAACGATGTACAAGGGCATCCATCACCCCAATTCTAACCACAGAACCCGACATGAATTTCTCTCCTAGACAATACCTCCGGGCTAGGGTAACCAACTGCCCATCCCCGAGTATCTCGGGATCCACTGGTAATGGGGTTCCCCAAAATGGAAGCCCAGTCATAAAGTATATATCCTCCACCTTCGTGACGGCCAAATCCTCACCCTGCACAATGAAGCAATGCCGATCCAGATCCCACATCCTAATCAGGAACTGTAGTAAAAACTCCCAGGCTCGTATCAAGGGGCACTCAAAGAACTTCAACATCCCACAAGCTGCCAAAGTATCACGAACCGTCGGCTCCTCATTGGTCACTACCTCCCTCAGGCGTGACCAATTTTTCTCCCTCCAATGAATCGACATTCTCAAACCTAGTCACCTGCATCCATATATAAAATACTCAATCAGCAATCATAACCCATAAAAACATATGAAAATCTCCAAAAAGTCAAATATTTACACTTTTCAGCTTTGCCTGAAAGGTGCAACTATTTTTCCCCATAAGAGCGCACATATGCACACCTGTTTATCCCGCAGTCATGCACTCATGCGTGCCTATCAACAATACAGGGGCACACATATGCGCCTCTGTCACATAAACAGACGTGCCTTAGGACACGACTGTTGGTCACACAATTGCACACACATGCTCGACTGTCAGGAACATTGCCGTGCACGCATGCACAACTGTGATTCGCACAGGTGTGCACCCCATGCATGCCTATTTTCCTCCCTTGAGAACCCTCATGTGTGTTTGTCTAAGATACAACCGTGCACTCATGCATGGGAATCCTTTGATCGCCTACACATTGGGGGCCAACACTCACTAAAACCCCCTGTACAACCCCCGTACAACCTTGCCCCAAAAAAAACCCTAAATCCTAAGTAGGAGGATATGACAACTAACCTGAAACTCACGGATCTTGGAACGACTGCCTCGATTGCTCGAAATCTCCAAATCTCCTCTCAAATAGGTCGTCCACTCAGTAAGACAACAAGTACAAATGAGGTGGCATTGTGGGCCCTACAACTATATATAGTCCATTTTGCCAAAATTTCAAACTCAATTTCGGGAACTCTGAACGTCTATTTTTCGATCCATCTTCATCCACGGGACCAGAATCCCGTCACCTACACAATCATATTCCCCAGGCCACTTTCCATCCTTTGCCCCGGGGGAGCATTTTTTATCATACCCACACTCAGGTATGTATGCTCACACTCACTTCTTATTGAATAATTGTTATATGTTCTTTATCTTCAGACATTATTCACGTCGGGTATTCGATTTTCATGTGTGCAGGTACTTGGTCATCCTCCATTTTCACTACCCCTTCAGGTATATCATCGATACTGGCATGCAGTCATTCCCTCTGAATATCATTTTCATCTCTAGTAACACCCTCTGACATTTACCTTTAGGGTCCATATATTCAGCTCTACAGTACTGTCACCTCCACTTCATTTTGGTGCTGTCACCCAGTAGCACTCTTCCTCACATGAGTTGTCCCATTCATAGTCCCCCTTGGCACTTCGACACTCATGATGTTTTCACCCTCTAGGGATGGGAGTCCCGTTAGTCTTACGCATTTTTTGAGAATCAGCCGCATACTCCTTTTCCTCATTTTTCTAACCTACCCAATGGACTCCCAGGATATCCCATCATGGTTCTCTCTTGACTACATTTATGCGGTATCATTCACCATCAATTTCCTCCACACTCAATTTTCCCATCTGCAGATTGTCCTCCGTTTCAATTCCCTAATACAGAAACCCACCTATGGGGCCCCCACCCTCCACTTTTTTCCCAAGCAACTTGTGCCATCATAGTCCAAGCCATCTTACACCGGGGCACCCATTTCTGTATCTGCACAATTATCTCAACTTATTTTTTATTCTTTTGGTAATTGTATAAAGCCTTTGTTTCCAACATTTTATATAGTTTTTTTGTCGTCTCCTTTGGTGACCTTATTCCTTTTGGAAAATCAACCCATGTCACCCTTGGTTGGGGAATCCATTATCTTCTACTCTCGGTGATATCATCCATAAACCCCGAGTATCTCACCATATCTATACCCATGATCTATGAGTTTATCCACTTTGTTATGCCTCTAGCACCATCTAACCCACACCTAGTCATCCCCCTGACACTAGGTCCAGTTTTACGATTGCTGCCACACCCCCTTTATCCCCAACTAAGGGTAGTCTCAAGTCTCACCACTCTCTGACTTCGTCCATGTTACTCATCAGTTCCTGATCTCATCTAGTGTATTTCATGAATCCCTCCACTTCTTGGAGTCACGTCTCCCTTTCTGTCGACATCAACACAGTTTCTAGACGGGTGACAGTATCTTGACTCTCATTACCTTCACAATGAGGAGTCTCGGACGACACAGAGATAACCATCATTGCTTTCTATTGTCGTTGACCCCCATGAAATTCAACTTCAACACTTTCTCATGTTGCGGTGGGTCTTACTTTGTGACTATTGCAGTTTTTTTTATATTTTCCAAGACCTCTGAACATTGTTAGGCCATAAATGCATGTGAATCATTGACACTTCTTATAGTTGTCATCGCCTCTTTTTATAGTTTGCTCACCATTAGAATTTTCCTCTGCTATTATCAACCCACCCCCTAGGGTGCTACAGTCATCTCCACCAACACAAAACTTCAGTTACTGTATTACACCTTTTTGAGTTACATGACATGAGCATGGGGCATGCCTGCCTCGTTTGTACATAATTTTATTTTTTACGCCTTGTGAAAGGTTTGGGTCCTACAGGTTCCGATCTCCCTCCAATAGATCTCTCTTGACACTCTCCTCATCGCTCTTTTTTACAATGGCACTCTCAGTAGAAGAAACATTGATGTATTTTGGCTATACATATGCTCCTAACCTCATACATTCGGGGGCATCTGTTATCACTGAAATTTTGTCCGAAAATGGTTACAGGAATCTAGCATCTTCAACCAACTATTTAGTTCACCCATGGATGAAAAATGACCAAAAATGCATTTCCAAAAGGCCCAAAACTATACAATCAACATGTGCTAAGACTACACAAGGAGTGTGCACACATGCACCATTCAGAAACACAGGAAAAAGTGCACATACGCATGATGCGCGACTATGGATGCAAAAAACTACGCATCCCTCAAAACGATGCATTTATGATATTGGTCAGCCTCCCACCCACTTATGGTTCAGCTTCCAAGTTGATTTGACATCCAAATGTCGGTTGAATCTAGCTGGGTGGTTGGTGAAAGACCTAAGGGTTCCCTAAATGGCCCCTTGTTCACACTAAAAGCTGGTTAAATAATTCCTCAAAGTTATGCTATAAAAAGAGGCCATGGGTGCACTACATTTTCAAGGAATTCATTTGTATTGTTATGCTGCTGATATTCTCTTGGAGGATCCTCTTTCCTCATCAAGGGCATGCTAGCACAATTTCAGTTAGCCATTCATATCACCTCTAGATTGGATGTGCTTTGGATTCTCTTCACCATTTCATTTTTGTTCCCCACTTGTAAGAAGAGCTGAATATTTGGGGGTCCAAGAGCCCTCCCTTGGAGGAAGAGGGGACCCAAAGTCTCCCTTTCTCTTTGGTTTTTTCTTTCCACTAATATAATCCTTTCCATTGGTGGCATGAGTCTTGTTTGTTTCTTGTTCTAAAGTCTTTATGCACTATATTTTAATTGCTTTTATCCTTCTTAGTTTAATTCTTTGCTTATCTTTTATGCTTTACACTTCTAACTATTTCCTCTACTGTTGTCTTGCCTAGCTGACCCAAATGGGCTTGTAAGCACCCTTATTTTTCTCATTTAGGTGACAAAAGAGGTGCAACACAAGGATTTATGAGAAAAGTTGGGGAAGTTGTATCAATTTAAGTCCATGGTAAATAAACTATTCTTGAGAAAGAAGCTGTATAACCTGAGGATGAGAGATGAAGACTTGGTGGCAGATAATTTGAACGCCTTCAATACTGTGGTAAGTTAGTTAGTATCTGTTGAGATTAAAATTTTATATGAAGATAAATGTATCAGTTTGTTGTGCTCTTTACCAAACTCGTGGGATAGTTTGGTTGTGGCCATAGGTAGTAATACAACTTCCTTGAAGTTTGAAGAAGTGGTCTCATCCTTTTTGTCAGAGGAGATGAGACAGAAGAATATGGAAGCACATAACACAGACATATTATTTGCAAGAGGACATTCCCAGGAAAGAAATAGATCTGATTTCTCAAGTGGGAGATCTAAGTCTAAGGGTAGATCTAAATCTCCCAGAAAGTTTGTAAGGGTATGTTGGAGATGTGGAAAAGAAGGGCAATATAAGAAGCAATGTAGATCCAAAGTTGACAAAAAGAAGGGATCTGAAGAATCTTCTTCTAGAGAAGAAAATACCAACAAGGAAGGAGGGGATGTGTACTTGGCCTATTCAAGCACACAGATAGATCATGAGTCATGGTTGGTTGACTCTGGTGCATCCTTTCATATAACTCCCCATAGGGAATTTTTCTACAAATATGAAAGGTATGATGGAGGTAACATTTTCTTAGGTAATGATTCGACAACCAGAATCATAGGAAATGAAGGGTCAAGTTGAGGCTCATAGATGGAAGGATTAGAACACTGTCTAGTGTTCTTCACATCCTAGGTTTGGCCAAAAATTTGATTTCTGTAAGAAAAATGGACGATGTAGGGGTAAAAACAATATTTGAAAAGGAAACCTACAGGATGGTTTGAGGAGCAATGGTGTTGTTGAGGGGAGTTCGGTTTGGAACTCTATATAATCTGCAAAGAGGCACTATTAGTGATGGGTGTAATAGTTCCATTATTCCTGATATTGGAGTTGAAGAAGAAAGAACTCCTACAGTCTTTGGAGAAAAGGTTATGCCGTGGCATCAAAGACTAGGGCATATCGAAAAGAAGGGTCTTTGACTACTACACAGTAAAGGTATGGTTGAAGGTATGTCTAACTACTCTTTGGATTTTGATTTCTCTTAACATTGTCTATATGGGTAGCATAATTGGGTAAGATTCCCCTCTGGTGCAATGAGGGAAGAAGGAATTTTACAGCTAGTTAACAGTGATGTTATTTTACCTGTGTCGGTCCCATCATTGGGAAAATCTATGTACTATGTCTCATTCATAGATGACTTCTTGAGGAATACTTGGATATATTTCCTCAGGAATAAATCAGAAGTCTTTGATAGGTTTAAAGAGTTTAAGGCTCTTGTTGAGAATCAAACGGAGAAAATAATTAAGGTGTTGAGGACATATAATGGCAGAGAGTTCTGCATAAATGAATTTGAAGAATTATGTAATAAGTGTGGTATAGAAAGGCAAAAGACTACTCCATATACACCTCAATGGAATGGAGTTGTAGAAAGGATGAACAAGATGCTGATGGAAAAATCAAGGTGCATGCTCAGTGGTGTCGGGTTAGGGCAAGAATTCTGGGTAGAGGCAGTGGGTACTGCATGTTACCTAGTCAACATATCACCCTCATCAACGTTGGATGACAAGGCTCCACAAGAGGTATGGACTGGTAAGGAACCTTCTCTCACACATATCAATTTTTTTGGTTGCAATGCATATGTTCATGTTCCAAAGGAAAACAAGAGTAAGCTAGATAAGAAGGCTGAAAAGTGTATATTTATTGGATATTAAGATGGTATCAAAGGTTATAATCATTGGAACCTAGAAACTAAGAAGGTAGTGTATAGCCGAGATGTGGTATTTAGAGAAATGAAGGATGTTGTTAAACAAGAAGCCCTACCAAGTAAGGAAGAACCAGAGAAGATAGATTTTTATTTAAAGGATGATGAATGAGACTCTATAGAGGAACATGAATCAGAAGAAGAATATCCTCATACTCCATTATTGAGGAGATAGGATCGAGAAAGAAGGCTATTGGAAAGGTATAGTCCATCTGATTTTCGTTCAAATTTTACTTTGTTTATTACTGATGATGATTCTAGAATTGTCAGGGAGGCAGTGGATTCAAAGGATGGAAATCTCTAGAAAAGGGCCATGGATGAAGAAATGGTATCTTTGGATAAGAATGAGGCTTGGTATCTAGTGGAGTTTCCAACTGGAAGAAATCCCATTGGCAACAAATGGGTATTTAAGAAGAAGTTGAATGTAGAAGGAAAAGTGGAGAAATACAAAGCTCAGTTACTAGCAAAGGATTATTTCCAGGTTGAGGGAATTGATTTTGGTGAGATTTTTTCTCTTGTTGCCAAGTTAACCTCCATAAGATTTATGTTATCTGTTGTTGCTTCTTTTGATTTTGAAATAGAACAAATGGATGTGAAGACAACATTCTGACATGGGGATATGGAATAAGAAAACTATATGAAGAAGCCAGAAGGTTATACTGTGAAGGGAAAGAAGGAGATGGTATGCAATATGAAAAAGTCCCTGTATGGTTTAAAATAATCACTAAGAATTTGGTATCAAAAATTTGATACTTATATGCTGGGACTTGGCTTCAAAAGAAGCAAAGAAGATCATTGTGTGTATTTTAAATTAATTGGTGATCATTTGATTTATTTGGTCTTATATGTGGATGACATGTTGCTTATAGGAAACAACAAGGAGATTATCTAGGATGTGAAAACTCAGTTGTCCTCTAAACTTGACATGAAGGATCTCAGTGGTACAAATTTAATTTTGGGCATGGAAATTAAAAGAGATTGGAAAAGGAGGAAACTTTGGTTAAATTAGATAAAATATGTCGAGACAATATTGCAGAGGTTTAATATGAAGGAATGCAAACTGGTCAAAGTTCCTATTCCTGTTGGTGTAAATTTATCTGTGGATCAGTGTCCCAAGACACATGAAGAAGAGGAGGGCATGTCTCATGTTTCATTTGCGAGTGCAGTTGGCAGTTTGATGTATGCAATGGTCTGTACTAGATTGGACATTGCACATGCAGTGGGAGTTTTGAGAAGGTATATGTCAAAACCAGAGAAGGAGAATTGGACAACAGTAAAAAGGGTTCTCAAGTATTTGTGTGGCACTACTAGCTATGGATTGTGCTACGAAAGAAGGCCAGGATTGGACAGAGTGGTGTATATACATGGCTTTGTGGATGCATACTGGGATGGAGATTTGGATCGTAGGAGATATATAAGAGGATATGTGTTTAAACTGTTTGGAGGAGTAATAAGTTGGATGAGAAAAAGATGGGATGTAGTGTCACTTTCAACTACAGAAGTTGAATACATCGCAGCCACTCATGAAAGTAAGGAACCAGTATGGTTAAAAATATTATGTCCAGGTATTGGGTTGGTACAACAAGATGTAAGGATAGAGTTTGACAGTCAGAGTGCAATGTTTCTGGTGAGGAACCCTGCTTATCATTCAAAGAAAAAGAACATTGATGTTCAATATCACTTTGTGAGAGACATGATTGAAGAAAATAAAGCATAATTGATGATGGTGGACACTTTGAAGAATGTTGCAGACTCATTAACAAAATCTATGAGAACTGAGAAGTTCTCTTGGTGTAGAGGATCCATGGGCGTTGCTGCCCTAGATTTGTGACTATGTAACCCTGTAACCCCCTATATGAAAAGAAAACAACAAGTGGGAGAATGTTGGGTATGTGTTATTTTCTGCATCGAGACCGCATTTTTCGGGACCCCATTATATTTAGGTGGTTTTTCGACACATGGTTTTTTTGCCGATGGTTTTCTATTTTCAGTTAAGGAATTAGGGTTTTGGACTAATCCAGGTAATTGGGTTAGGGTTTTGTCACCGGCTCCTATATGTATTTTGTATTGTAAACATTGTAACATGATGAATAATATAGAATATGTTGGTTTTCCTAGTTTGGGTTTCCAGGGGAAATATCTTTGTGTAATGTTTGTATTTCCCATTATATCTTTTCTTTTCCTTTGTTGAATATTTGTTTGCAGTAGATATTGTACAAGGTTAAAATCTACATTTGGTATCAGATCTTTATTGGCTTTAGGGGGATGCCTTTGTGGTCAAGGGTTTTGCTCGGGACTATGATAAGACTTGTTACAGTGGGAGATCTGCGGTATTTATTTTTCAAGTGAAAATAAATGGCAAGAAATTCGAAGATGGAGATCGAGAAGTTTAATGGGAAACGTTTTGAGCTATGGAAGCTCAAGATGGAAAATATGTTGTTGGACAGAGATCAGTGGATCGCAGTAGATCCAAGTACTTCACCTACAGGAACTTCTGCAAATGACTGGAAAAAGTTGGAACGGAAGGCAAAGAGCACAATTCAACTGTGTCTCTCTGATTCAGTATTACTGAATGTGTTAGAGGAAGCTACAACCAAGGATTTATGGGAAAAGTTGGGGAACTTGTATCAGTCTAAGTCCCTGGTAAATAAACTATTCCTGAGAAAGAAGTTGTATAACCTGAGGATGAGAGATGGAGACTCGGTGGCAGAGCATTTGAACACCTTCAATATTGTGGTAAGTCAGTTAGTATCTGTTGAGATTAAAATTTCAGATGAAGATAAATGTATCAGTTTGTTGTGTTCTTTACCA
>SNQJ01S0079949.1:44648-80920 GCA_010110895.2 Picea sitchensis
AGTCGTGGGATAGTCTGGTTGTGGCCATAAGTAGTAATACAAATTCCTTGAAGTTTGAAGAAGTGGTCTCATCCTTTTTGTTGGAGGAGATGAGATGAAAGAATATGGAAGGACATAGAACTGACACATTATTTGCAAGAGGATGGTCCCAGGAAATAAATAGATCTAATTTCTCAAGTGGGAGATCTAAGTCTAAGGGTAGATCTAAATCTCCCAAAAATTTTGTAAGGGTATGTTGGAGATGTGAAAAAGAAGGGAACTATAAGAAGCAGTGTAGATCCAAAGTTGAGAAAAGGAAGGGATCTGAAAAATCTTCTTCTACAAAAGAAAAGACAAACAAGGAAGAAGGAGGGGATGTGTACTTGGCCTCTTCAAGCACACATGTAGATCATGAGTCATGGTTGGTTGACTCTGGTGCATCCTTTCACATGAATCCCCACATGGAGTGGTTCTACGAATATGAAAGGTATGATGGAGGTAATGTTTTCTTAGGTAATGATTCGACAACTAGAATGATAGTAAGAGGAAGGGTCAAGTTGAGGCTCATAGATGGAAGGATTATAAAACTTCCTGGTGTTCTGCACATCCCAGGTTTGTCCAGAAATTTGATTTTTTTAAGCAAAATGGATGATGCAGGGGTAAAAAAAATATTTGAAAAGGAAACCTGTAGGATGGTTCAAGGAGTAATGGTGTTGCTAAGGGGAGTTTGGTTTGTAACTCTGTATAATATACAAGGAAACACTATTAGTGATGGGTGTAATAGTTCCATTGTTTCTGATATTGGAGTTGAAGAAGAAAGAACTCCTATGGTCTCTGGAGAAAAGGTTATGTTGTGGCATCAAAGACTGGGGCATATTGGAGAGAAGGGTCTTCAAATACTACACGGTAAAGTTATGGTTCAAGGTATGTCTAACTGCTCTTTGGATTTTGATTTCTATGAACATTGCCTATATTTGAAGCAGAATCGGGTAAGATTCCCCTCTGGTGCAACGAGGGCAGAAGGAATTTTACAACTAGTTCACAGTGATGTTTTTGGACCCGTGTCGGTCCCATCATTGGGAAAATCTGTGTACTATGTCTCATTTATAGATGACTTCTCGAGGAAGACTTGGATATATTTCCTCAGGAAGAAATTGAAAGTCTTTGATAGGTTTAAAGAGTTTAAGGCTCTTGTTGAGAATCAAACAGAGAAAATAATTAAGGTGTTGAGGACAGATAATGGAAGAGAGTTCCGTGGAAATGAATTTGAAGAATTATGTAAGAAGTGAGGTATAGAAAGGAAGAAGACTACTCCATATACACCTCAACAGAAAGGAGTTGTAGAAAGGATGAACATGACGTTGATGGAAAAAGCAAGGTGCATGCTCATTGGTGCCGGGTTAGAGAAAGAATTTTAGGCAGAGGCAATGGGTACTGCATGTTACCTGGTCAACATATCACCCTCATCAACATTGGACAACAAGACTCCACAAGAGGTATGGATTGGTAAGGAACCTTCTCTCACACATCTCAAGGTTTTTGGTTGCGATGCATATGTTCATGTTCCAAAGGAAAACATGAGTAAGATGGATAAGAAGGATGAAAAGTGTATCTTTATTGGATATAATGATGGTCTCAAAGGTTATAAGCTTTGGATCCTAGAAACTAAGAAGGTAGTGTATAGCTGAGATGTGGTATTTAGAGAAATGAAGGATGTTGTTAAACAATAATCCTTACCAAGTAAGGAAGACCCAGAGAAGATAGAATTTGATTTAAAGGATGATGAATTAGACTCTACAGAAGAACATGAATCAGAAGAAGAAGATCCTCATACTCCAGTATTGAGGATATCAGATCGAGAAACAAGGCTACCGGAAAGGTATAGTCCATCTGATTTTCGTTCAAATTTTTCTTTGTCTATTAATGATGATGATCCTAGAACTGTCAGGGAGGAAGTGGATTCAAAGGATGGAAATCTATGGAAAAGGGCCATGGATGAATAAATGGCATCTTTGAGTAGGAATGAGGCTTGGGATCTTGTGGAGTTGCCAACTGGAAGAAATCCCATTGGTAGAAAATGGGTATTTAAAAAGAGGTTGAATGCAGAAGGAAAAGTGGAGAAATACAAAGCTCGGTTACTAGAAAAGGGTTATTCTGAGGTTAAGGGAATTGATTTTGGTGAGATTTTTTCTCCTGTTGCCAAGTTAACCTCCATAAGATTTCTGTTATCTGTTGCTGTTGATTTTTATTTTGAAATAGAACAAATGGATATGAATATAGCATTCCTACATGGGGATTTGGAAGAATAAATCTATATGAAGCAACCAGAAGGTTATACTGTGAAGAGAAAGAAGGAGCTAGTCTACAAGATGAAAAAGTCCTTGTATGGTTTAAAACAATCACCTAGAATGTGGTATCAAAAATTTGATACTTATATGATGGGACTTGGCTTCACAAGAAGCAAAGAAGATCACTATGTGTATTTTAAATTAATTTGTGACCATTTGATTTATTTGGTCTTATATGTGGATGACATGTTGCTTATAGGAAACAACAAGGAGATTGTCCACGATGTGAAAACTCAGTTGTCCTCTAAATTTGACACGATGGATCTCGGTGCTTCAAATTTCATTTTGGGCATGGAAATTAAAAGAGATTGGAAAAGGAGGAAACTCTGGTTAAATAAGAGAAAATATGTCGATACAATATTGCATAGGTTTAATATGTAGGAATGTAAACCGGTCAAGGTTCCTATTCCTGTTGGTGTAAATTTATTTGTGGATCAGTGTCCCAAGACACATGAAGAAGAGGATGACATGTCTCATGTTCCATATGCGAGTGCAGTTGGCAGTTTGATGTATGCAATGGTTTGTACTAGACCGGATATTGCACATGAAGTGGGAGTTTTGAGCAGGTATATGTCAAAACCAGGGAAGGTGCATTAGACAACAATAAAAAGGGTTTTCAAGTATTTGTGTGGCACTGCTAGCTATGGATTGTGCTATGTAGGAATACCGAGATTGGACAAAGTGGTGTATATACATGGATTTGTGGATGTAGACTGGGATGGAGATTTGGATCGTAGGAGATCTACATGTGGGTATGTGTTTAACCTGTTTGGAGGAGAAATAATTTGGATGAGAAAAAGACAGGTTGTAGTGGCACTTTCAACTACATAAGCTGAATACATGGCAGCCACTCATTCAAGTAAGGAAGTAGTATGGTTACAAAGATTGTGTTTAGGTATTGGGTTGGTACAACAAGCTGTAAGGATAGAGTGTGACAGTTAGAGTGAAATTTTTCTGGCAAAGAACCCTGATTATCACTCAAAGATAAATAACAATGATGTTCAATATCACTTTGTGAGAGACTTGATTGAAGAAAACAAAGTATCACTGATGAAGGTGGAAACTTTGAAGAATGTTGCAGACTCATTAACAAAATATGTGAGCACTGAGAAGTTCTCTTAGTGTAGAGGATCCATGGGCATTGTTGCCCTGGATTGTTGACTATGTAACCCTGTAACCTCCTGTATGCAAAGAAAAAAACAAGTGGGAGAATTTTGGGTATGTGTTATTTTCTGCATTGGGACCGCATTTTTCGGGACCACATTATACTTAGGTGGTTTTTTGGCACACGGTTTCTTTGCCGATGGTTTTCTATTTCCAGTTAAGGAATTAGGGTTTTGGACTAATCCAGGTCATTGGGTTAGGGTTTTGGATGCCGCTAGCTCCTATATGTATTTTGTATTGTAAACATTGTAACATGATGAATAATATAGAATATGTTGGTTTTCCTGGTTTGGGTTTCCAGGGGAAAAATATCTGTGTAATGTTTGTATTTTCCATTGTATCTTTTCTGTTCCTTTACTAAATATTTGTTTGTAGTAGATATTGTACAAGGCTAAAATCTACAAGCACAACAAGTTTTCTCTTCTCAAAACCAAAAACCCTCCTTTATTCCTTGCACTAAACCAGTCACTCCCACTCCTTCTGCTACTCCACTAAAGATCTAGAAATTGACTAAGACCGAAATGGATGAATGCTAACTTAAAGGCCTTTATTATAATTGTGATGACAAACATTTTCCTGAGCATAAGTGTAAGGAACAAAATATTTTTATGGCCATCTCGGAGGATGTTTCGGAAGATGATTTTGAGGCTCCCCTTGTGTCCATGTCACCTGAACCCACTGACATGAACCCTCCCAAAGTAGAACTAGTCATTTCCCTAAATGCTCTCACTGGCTTATCTTCTCCCCAAACCCTCAAGCTAATTGGTTACATTAACCATTGTTGGCACAGGGGTAGACCCAGGATTCAATGCTACAACAATGCACAAACAAAACTCTAACTATCGGCCGTTTCACCAACACCTATGAAGCAGATAAAGTCTCACCTGAGGTAGAGGAAGGGGTGGTTGCAGGTGTCATATGTCTGCAACCTTAGCTAGGACACAGATCTATGATTCTAGTATTTAACAAATCATTTAGTAGTAAACCTTCATCAATATATAACCAATATATACTCCGTAGATAAAATAGAGCATTGCAAAATTCACCCAGATCTAATGTATCTAAGCACTTAGCATAAGGAATTAGATCAGATCTAGCAGATTCAAGCACTAAGTAAGTTCACAGAGGTCAGATATAGCATCCAAATTCATCATAAGCACAAAGTATAAATAGGTCTATCTATCTATCTATGTCAAGCACTTAGCAGATAACACATAAGTACACCAACACATCACACAAAGCAGAGAAACACAACATATACATGGTTCACCCCCACCCTGAGGCTACGTCCACCAAATCTTCTTCTTTATTAGCTTCTCCAATCAGATACATGCACAGAGGCACAAAAACATTACTCTGCATAAGACAGGAGATCTGCGCACCTCACTATATCCTCCTTCCCTGCATTACAACACAAATCCCTTCATAGTCTGTTACAACCACTTTCACTTAGCTCTGCAAGTCTCTCACAGTATGAAAAAAGAATTTACAAGCCACACTTGCACTTAGCACAACATCACATAGATGTCTCTTCCCTATTCCTTACATTGCCTAGACATCTATTTATATATTAAAAAATAGTCCTAAGCATGGGTAAACCCATGGGCTGACATTCCCATACCTGTTACATATTCCCAAATCCCAAAAAGGACCCAAAAAGGACCCAAAAAGGGGCCGAGATCCTGCAATATCTTCTTCATATTGCACTCTACCTTTGACAGGCTGTCGAAGTCCAAAATGATCAAACTTGACCAAGGATCTCTTAAAACTTGGTCGAGGGCCAACAAACCCCTAACACTCACCTGGACGCGTCCCGAGTTGCTCTGATGTAGGAAGTTCTTCTTCGAAAGACTCGATCTTGGCTCGAGCTGCTTCAACTTGTTGTTGTGCTACGACCTATTTTTTCGAAAACTCTTGGATGATTGCATCGTTCATAGGTCCTTCCAGGCATCATTCAGCTGCATTAACAACCTGCTCTAGTTCTTCTCCCCGACCTTCAAATTCTATGAACAATAGGTAGGCCTTATCTTTCATGGATTGGAGTCTCTGAGTTACTTCCATAACTCTACTCTGAATAGCGTAAATCTACTGTTGGGTAGTGTGTTTCTCTTGAGATCTCTCCATTCTTTCAAAAGATGACAGGAGCTTCAACTGTGCCTGTATCATTTCAACTTGATACTTCACCTCTTGGAGCTACGACTCTAGTGCTCTTAATTCTAAACTCTTAGGGAGTCACTCATATGTCAGGGCACTACGATCACTCAGCTGCAAGTATTCCATAGCAAGGGCCTTTAGTCTCTCAACTGCGCTCCTTGCAGTTGCTTCTCTTTGGTCCTTCACATCCTATGGGATCTCAGGCACTGCGCATAGTTCTAAGTCTGTGATCCATTGTTGTAGTTGCTAGATCACTTCTTCAAGTTGCTCTACTTGTTGTGTAACTCGATCTTCTGCCTTTATTTCTACAACTGTCAGAGAGATAAGTGCTTCGTTGACCACTTCCTTTACTTCGAGTTGCTCGAAAAGTAGCTGTTCTTTTCCTTGTCGTATCTGTGCTTTTTCTTCATTGAACTTTGCTTGGAGGGAAATATTTTCCTGTTATGCAACTCAACATTTTTCTACAAGTACCCCTTGTACTTGCATCAAAGCCTGTGTGGCTTGTTTTTTTTATGCTCATGCTCGTCGAAGGCAATCTTCGACTGTATCAACTAATCGATGGAGTTAGGTTGGCTCGTCTCCCAGACTTGGTGTTCCCAATGGCAAAGGAACAGTGGTGACTGCGTAGCTAGACTGTAGTTCCTGTTGTACCCCTCGGAGTTCGATTTCAATCCTATCATACATTGATTCCTGCTTGGCCTCCTTTTTTTCTTCTATTTCCAACGAAGCATCATTCAGGGTTGTTATGAGGAAGTCGAAGTTGTCAGAGGTGAGGATAGTCTGCATATTGGTCATGGAGGCTTTCGATTTTTTCTGGGAAGAAGGTTTCATAGGCGAACCCTTCCTCTTCTTCAGGGCATCAACCTCGGCTCCTTGATTCTGTTCGAATTATTTTTCATCTAACTCTTCACCATCACCTCCTTGCTTTGGTGATATGGAAGCAGTCTTCACAGATGCTCTGTCTAATCCTTGGACCTCTTCGGTCTTCTTTGTCCTGCTAGGTCTGGGTGTATCCTGCATAGTTTCTGGGCTATCGATGTTGGATATATCTGCGGGGTTGGTGGGGATAAGGAGGTTAGCAGACCATTCCTTAGTAATCTCCTCCAGGTCCTCCTCCATTAGCTTGTAGTAGGATTGAAGTTGTTGCTCATGTTCATTGACGTGCACTGTAATATAAATGAAATGTCGATCTACAGTGAAATTCATCAAAGGCCAGAACTAGTGTAGAGTTTTTGGAGTCATACGAGGCTCAGACTGGATGGATCTCTTCAACTAATCATAGTATGTATGAAAAATAACATTTGACTACCACTGTTTGTTCATTTCGTTGGAATACCAAAGTGTACTGAACTTTGCGGCCAACAGCTCAAATGGTTTGATGTCGGGGAATGTCTCACCTTTCGACATCTCCCAAGCGATGAATGCGATAAGGATAAAAAATGAACTAAAATGGAATTTGTAACCTTGATATTGTGCTTCTCTGCAGTCTAGTTCCAATTGATTCACTAGGTACCTCACCTAGTTCATCTGTAGGCCTTCCACACATTTCGCTGTGAGGTCAACTACAAATCTGGTGACTTGGGTAGGTCAATTCTTTCTTACTAACTTCCCTGCAATCAACTGACAGACGAGGTGCACTACACCACTACGGATAGAAGATACCTTGTAGCCTCGCATCCCCTTCTCGACATCGCCGTAAGTTTCCTTGATCGTTTGTGCTAGAGAGTGATCCATGGCTTTTCCTGGATAAAAATCCTATGGATCAGGTCACTGCATACTCAACCCTGTGATCCGATTGATTAGCATTGGATCAACTGTGATACGACGGTCTAGCCACAAATAGCCACCATGGTAACAAGAAAGCAGCATCTTGACACAGGCATTCACCTCCTGGTGTCTTCCAAAGTGTGGGATCTTCATGATGCTCATCAAGGTGGACTGCGTGAGGTTATGGGTCCACGTCTGGGGGATTATCTCTGAATTCTTCCCCTTTGTTCTGGTTAGGTACTTATGTGGGCTGAGCATGTTATAGAATTTTTGGTCGTCGAGCTTGAAGTCGTTGAACTTCAACGCTGCAATCTTGTCTTAGTCTGCTCGAACTATGTAGATCCCCTTTGGGAGGTTCGCAGTGACCAAGGTGTACTCGAAATCTCTGGGCACTCTATCTTGATTTACTGTGCTACTTAGAGGTGGTATGTAGGTGGGTAATATAGTTGGGATCAATTTGGTATTTTCTAGATCATCCCTGTGCTTGGTTCACTTTTCATCTGATGGCTAGGATGGTCTAGGTCCACGAGCATTCGACAAAGATGCTTGCATTGTTCTTGTGGATGAAGCCTGTACACCTACATATAATCCTCTCTCTGACATGACTCTTTCAGTCATCAGGTTGAGGAGTAATTCTATCATGGATTCTTCGACTGCATTGATCTCCTCGGACATACGTGATCGGGGTTAACTAGATAAGGTTCATATTAACTTAGACACTACAATGGAATAGATGGAAACAATGTGATAATCACTATGCAAGATCAACTTAGTCTGCGGGCTCAAATTCTTGGTTAGCAAAAGTGTTCTCGATGCATGTTGTGAAGGGATAAATAGGTAACTCAACAAATGGTCACTTTCAAAGGGTATGGAGCCTTCATGAACTCTGTTATGTCCATTATGGAGCGGTCCCAATGGTCTGATGACGAGTTGTCTGGTCATAAATGCCTTTCTGCCCGTTTAGAGCATTGGTCTAATGGTTATAATGTCCCCAATGACTATATTGCTTCATCATGGCAAATTTCCATGTGTCGCTGTGTTGATATCACAGCGAAGCTCCAATTTTGCAAATTTTCCTTCTACGAGGTTCCTTCTGGATCTTTCTGCAACTTTTCGATCTTAGTTCTCTTCTTACTTAGTTTTCTAGCTTTCTTTCTAGTGATCTTCATCTCGGTATTCATTTTCCCATTCTGATTCTTATCTTCTTTTGACATAGTGACTTCGCACTGTTGAGATTCTTTCCTAGGATTCAAGGGTAATACTTCTTTTTTATCTGGGATAGGTATTTCAATCTTCTATGGGTCCTCTAGTGTTATTGAAACTTTGATATCTATTTCATTGTTGTTAAATAGCTATGATCTGTTCTCTTGTTCTTCAATCAAGTGTGCGATCCTTTTAGTTATAAAATCATTTAACTCTTTCTTCTTCTGCTCTAAGACTTCTTCTTCTTCCTTCCTTATGGCTTGATCTCTTTCAATCCAATGTCTTCCTAGTAACATGGTAAATTAGGTGATGTCCTCAATAAATTTAATGATCTCAAAATCTTCTTCTGTCGACATTCTATTGACATTCATAGGTATCTAAATGAGCTTCCCACATAGGGTTATCAGTTTTCCTCTGAATAATCATATTCCTCCTAGTGAAGGAACCATAACAGGTTTTCCTAAAAGTTCCCAGGTTCTTTCTGTCATAACATTCACCTATGTTTCCTCATCCAGAACACAGTCAACGTCGAAGTCTCCTAATCTTGCTTCAATGCATTCTTTTTCTTTGAATATCTTTGATAATATGACATGTCGATGGTCATTCAGGTTGTCTCTCATCTGTAACAATACTTTCTCTGATTCTTTCTGGGATTCTACCATAATCTTATTTTCTGTATTTGCCTTAGGTTTTTCTTTTTTCAGATTCATTCTTTCAACTTTAGCAAATCATTCTAGGGAAATCCAATACTTCATGGTCCATAGCTTTACAACAAATACAACTAGGTCTTCTCCCAGGTCATTCCTTAGCAAGATGTCCTGGTTCTCTACAACTATAACAGAGGGTTAATCCTCTCTTTCTTTTAACTGACCCCTAGCCCTTTTTGTACTGCGCGCTAGGATCGTAGGAGCTAACCTGCAATTTTTTTTTTCTAGGATCCTGCATCCATTTGTTAGTCCAAATATTTTTTCTATGCATAGGTATAACATATCTTTCACTATTCTTATTATATCGACTCATGTCAAACATTCTTTCATCTACTAGTACCCTAGTTTTCGAGCTAGGATAGAATATATCAAACATACCTAGATCCATGCTTTAGAAACAAAATTTTCCACTTGTCTTACTTCTACATAGCACAAATATTTCATATCTAAAACTTTTCAATATTCTTACCTTTATCAGATCACAAAGCTTGCAAATGTTACCTCGTTTATTCAAATTTGAACTCTTTTCTTGACACAGAGCTTCAGAAGTTAAGAATAATGTTGTGAACTAGGGCAACAGATCTATGCACAGAGATTTCTCAATTGCAGGTAGAATCTTTACACAATGCTTCTTCTTCCTCAGTTCCTAGCAATCACAGTTTCAATCCCAACAACAAAACCATTTTTTGGCATAGGGGCAAACCCAAGGTTCAATACTACAATAGTGCACTAACAAAACCCTAACTACCGACCCTTTCGAAAACACCTGCGAAGCATATGAAGTCTCACTCGAGGTAGAGGAAGTGGTGGTTCTAGGTCTCAGATGTCTGCAACCTTAGCTGGGACACAGATATGTGATTCTAGTATTTAACAAAGATTTCAACAGTAAACCTTCATCAATATCTAACCAATATCTACTCCACAGATAAAACAGAGCATCGCATCATTCACCCAGATCTAATGTATCTAAGCACTTAGCATAAGGAATTAGATCATATCTAGCATATTCAAGAACTAAGCAAGTTCACAGAGGTCAACTCTAGCATCCAAATTCATCATAAGCACAAAGTATAAACATATCTATCTATCTATCTATTTCAAGCACTTAGCAGATAACACATAAGTACACCAACACATTGCACAAAGAAGAGCAACAAAACATATACGTGGTTCACCCCCACCCTGGGGCTACGTCCACCAACTCTTCTTATTTATTATCTTCTCCAATCAGATACATCCACAAAGCCACAAAAACCTTACTCTGCATAGGACAGGATACCTGCACACCTCGCTAGATCCTCCTTCCTTGCGTTACAACACAAAGCCCTTCACAGTCTGTTACAACCACTTGCAATTAGCTCTATAAGTCTCTCACAGTATGCACAAAGCATTTACAAGCCACACTTGCACTTAGCACAACATCACATAGATGCCTCTTCCCTATTCCTTACATCACCTAGACATCTATTTATATATTACAAAATAGTCCTAAGCATGGGTAAACCCATGGGCCGACATTCCCATACTCGTTACATATTCCCAAATCCAAAAAATGACCCAAAATGGGGCCGATATCCCATGATCTCTGCTTCGTCTTGCGCTCCTCCTTCGACAGGTTGTCGAAGTCCAAAATGGTCAAACTTGACCAAGGATCTCTCAAAACCTGGTCGAGTGCCAACAAGCATAGAAAGTTCATCATTCTTGTGGATAATAGAAGCACCCATAATTTTATTCATCACCACATTTCCCAAGAAAATAATTTCTATATCCATGCTGTCAATAATTTTCAAATCATGATTTCCAATGGCGGGTCCATGAAATGTGGAGGGCATTGTGAAAATGTGCGTCTACAAATTGGTGAGTACCACATGCAAACTCATATGTTTGCTATCGACATGGGAAGTTGTGACATTGTGTTGGGTGTAGAATGGCTTAGGACTTTGGGTCCCATTCTCATGGATTTTATGGAATTAACCATGAACTTCGACCAGGAGGGACACCAATATAAGTTCCAAGGAATCACCGTCGGTTCCCCGAAGATCATCAGTTCCCATCGCATGGAAAAGATACTAAAAAAAGGTCATGCTGGAATTATTTTCCAACTCCATGCCATATAAGCCACTGAGACACCCTCTGTGCCATAGGTGTTTATGATCATTCCATTCCCCTTGTCCCAGGAAGCCTTCATCCCAATATCCGTCCCTATCATCATCCCTTTTCCCAAAAAAATGCATTTGAGAAAATTGTTCAAGAATTTCTTAACACAGGTGTTATCCACCCTAGTACGAGCCCCTACTCTTCTCTTGTGGTCATGGTCCTTAAGAAATAAGTTTCTTGGCGCATGTCTCCTGACTTTCGCGCCCTCAACAAACTCACCATTAAAGAAAAATTTCCCATTCCTGTCATTGATGACCTCTTCGATGAATTGAGTGGTGCTTAGTTCTTTTATAAACTTGATCTTCATTTTGGCTACCACCAAAAACGTATGAACAAGGTAGACATTCCTAAGACTGCATTTAGAACTCCTGAGGGCCACTATGAGTTTTTGGTCATGCCCTTTGGCTTGTGCAATTCTCTCTCCACTTTCCAAAGCCTAATGAATCATGTCTTATGTCCTTTTCTTTGTCATTTTGTTTTAGTTTTCTTTGATGATATCCTCATATATAGTAAAACCTGGACAACTCATCTTTCTCATGTAGATTGAGTTCTCCATCTACTCTCTCAGCACCAAATTTTCCACAAACAATCTAAATGTTCTTTTGGCACCTCAGAAGTTGAGTACTTGGGTCATCTTGTTGGCAAGGTCGGTGTCTGGGTGGATCCTAAAAATATTGAAACTATGAAATATTGGCCTCAACTAAAGTCTCTCAAAAGCTTGCATGGATTTCTGGGTTTAATTGGTTATTATCACAAGTTTGTTAAGAATTATGGAAATATTGTGGCACCTCTCACTGCTCTCCTTAAAAATAATTCTTTCACATGGAATCCAACAGTTGCTCAGGCTTTTCAAACCTTGAAGATGGACATGTGCACCACTCAAGTCCTAGCCCTTCCTGATTTCACAAAGACCTTTGTCTTGGAATGTGATGCTTCCAGGAAAGGAATTGGTGCAGTCCTTATGGAAGAGGGTTGACCTTTGGCCTTTACCAACAAATGACTATCGGAGCGACATTTGGGAAAATCAATCTATGAAAAGGAAATGTTGGCTATTCTGCATGCCATGGATCTTTGGCACCCTTATCTATTGGGACAACGCTTCCAAATTAATACATATCATCAAAGCCTCAGGTATTTTCTGGAACAACGCCTTTCCTCCCCAGAGCAACAAAAATGGGTGACTAAGCTCTTTGGATATGATTATGAGATCATTTACAAGAAAGGAAAATACAATGTGGTTGTTGATGCACTTTCCAGAAAATATGAAGATGAAGGGTCCCTTTTTTCTCTCTCCTTCATTGTACCAGATTGTTTCCAAGATGTTCACTAGGAATGCCTACATAATTCCAAAATTTTGCATCTAATACAAAAATTGCAGGCTAATTATCAAGTCTCCCCAAGGTACTCTTGGCTCAATGATGAGATTCCATACAAAGAATATTTATATTTAAGTAAACAATCAAAACTTAAATCCATGGTACTTTCTGAGCTTCATGCTACACCCACGACTGGGCACTTCGGGTTTACTAAAACCTATGACCGGGTCAAACATTATTTTTTATGGGATGGTATGAAACAAGACGTTCCCAATTTTGTGGTTGAATGTGATATTTTTCAATGCAACAAGGGTGAAATAGTCAAATCTCCTAGAACACTACAACTGCTTTTGATTCCCTCTGCTATTTGGTGGGATATCTCTATGGATTTTATTGTAGGATTACCTAAATCAGGAAATAAATCAGTCATCATGGTGGTAGTTGATCGTCTTTCCAAGTATGTTCATTTCTCTGCTCTTCAACACCCATTTACAACCTCCACTGTGGCTCAAATTTTCATGGATCCGGTCTTCAAGCTTCATGGCATGCCTCATTCTATTGTTTATGATCATGACCCAACTTTCACCAACAATTTTTGGCAAGAACTATTCAAGATACAAGGAACCCAATTGCATCTCAACACATCTTATCATCCCTAGATGATGGTCAAAATGAAGTTGTCAACAAGTGTTTGGAAACATATTTGAGGTGTTTTTCATCTGAAAGGAAAAATCAGTGGGACGAATGGTTAGCACTAGCTGAATGGTGGTACACAACTTCTTACCATACAACTACCTGCATGACTCCTTTTGAAGCGGTATATGGAAAAAAACCACCTTCAGTTCTCTCATACTTTCTAGATGTATCGAAGGTCCAGGTGGTTGACCAAATGCTTATAGTTTGAGAGGATATTCTTCGTACCCTCTAAGAGAATTTGGTCATGGCCCAGAATCGCATGAAGCAACAAGAAGATAAAGGTTGCTCTAAACATTAATTTGCAGAAGGAGATCATGTGTTTCTTCGACTGCAACCTTACAAGAAAAATTCCCTCAAGGCTGACCATTGTCAGAAACTGGTGCCCAAATTTTACGGTCCTTATACCGTACTTCTCAAGCGTGTAGGACAGGTGGCCTATCAATTATCCTTTCCCAATCATTCTAAGCTCCATCCTGTTTTTCATGTTTCCTTCTTAAATAAGGTGATTGGAACTAAGATCCAAACTCAAACCAACCTTCCCGAGTTAGATGAAGAAGGCTCCATTTGGCTACAACCACAAGCAGTTTTGGAATAGTGTGAGTGTCGTCTGTGTCAACAAACCATTAAGTGTTATTCCAGTGGAAAGATACAACTCCAGCAGATGCCACTTGGGAACTAGCTACCATTCTGCAACAATTTCCTCATCTCAAGCCTTGAGGACAAGGTTTTTTTTAAGAGGGAGGACATGTTAGGGACCTAACCCCTCAGGTAGGTAGAATAATATATTTCCATGTAATAAAGGTCAATATTAATAAGGCCTATAAATAAGGAAGAATAAGTCAAATGTAAGAATACCTAATAGAAGCTTCCACTTCTAGAAGGATCTTCCTCTAGAATGTTCTTTTGATAGACATATTTAGTATAAATAGGAGTCAAGGGTATGGGAGTTTTGTCTTGGATATTATTGTAGTAGAGCTCTGATCTGCTGGAGGTTTCCCCCTCGAAGAGGCAAGTGAAAATTTCTCTCAGTAATCAAAGTTCTCTTTCTGGTGATTTTCTGGTATTATTTTTGTATTGTTGTGGTGTTGTTTTGGTTATGTCATTGTTTATCTTCCATTTCTAGCTAATTATTATACCTACCCAATAACATTTCATAAAAGAGATATTCAATGTGCTCAAATTAGGTTCTAATGAGAGACCCTTTCTCTCTTATTTATACTCTCCAAGTAGATTTCTTTAGGGGTTATATTCCAACTTTTTTACCCAACTTCCCTCTTTTAGGGCTAACCCAATTTCAACTACTTTACCCACTTGCAACCACTTTATCCAAAAATAGTAAACTCACCACTTCTTGTTGAAACTAATTTATTTTTAATTATTTTCTTATTGCAACAACTTAACCCATGATTAACTCCTAGTTACAACAACTTAACCTTCTAGGGGCTTCTAGATAACTCATGAGGGTTCTCCAACTTCACTAAGCCATATCTCCTCAACCGTGAGGAACCACGTGACATACCACATATAACCGACAATGACACAACATGTACTATCCATCTATGATAGTATTTCATGCAAATTCAATGATCTTCATTACATTATTCCTTACATAAAAATGGGTTCCTTATCCACACTTCTAGGGATACTGGAATTTGATACCAGGATTTCTTCAAGGGTTTACATCAATAAAAACCAACCCAATTAATCAACACCAAAAACGACATGTGAGCTTTCCAGAGTATAGTAATTTCATTTTTGTACAAAAAAATCCCTGGATTTTTCTTTTTATCTGTAATATACCCACTCCGATATTTTCTAGAGTTGAGGTGATTTTTTTTGAGTTTAAGGAGGAATTGTCACTCTGGTATTTAGTCAAACAGTTTGTGTACTAGCTGTTGTAGGTATACTATAATGATTTTCTGAGTGATATGTAAGGCAATAACACACTCCTCAATTAACCAACAATGCAATCTTGGTCATATAGACTGTAATGACCCCATCGTTACGACTACAAGCAAAGCAGAAGTGCAATTTTTTTTTTTGATTGAAAGGAAAGTAGGTGACAATGAAAACAATTTAACCACACCACTAATGATGAACACAAGCACGCAGTCTAGGCAATAGGAAAAAATGACTCCACACACTGGCGCAAGGGAAACTGGGTGAAACATGCATAGAACAACTGGGAGGAACGACTACCTGCCCGACGCAAACAAGACACACCTACTAGCTAAGGGACAACATTCCCTACCCGACACAATGGCCTTGAAGAACAATACTAGAACCTTAAAGCGTGCGAACCCAACACAAGAGGGCATTCTACCCATGGGCCAAAAGCATCTTACAATGCTCGAAAACACCCACATAGAACGCACCAACTCCAACCAAGTTCTCGTTCAGTGTTATCCAATAGGGCATGCCATGATCCCCTCATCAGGAATCATGTTGTCCCCAGGTGATAGACACGTCCATAACTTGGCACAACACATCCTATCTAGACCGATAACTCTAGATAAATCCGACGTGCTAGGACGAAACAACGGACAAGGAGACTTCACCCACACCCCAAGAAACGGGTCGGCAAGATGCATCATGACGTCAATAAGAAAACGCTAGTTGTTACATGACCGTGCAACAACCCAACCCAACCCATTCATCTAGTCTGATGTGGATAATTACAATTTAATTTTATCATTAATTGTACTCTAACTTAGCAAGTGTATCTTACCTTTAGTCAATACTCACCAATCTCATTTAATCATTAAATTCAAATTAATTTGGGCAACTCTAAATTAATCCCAACATTACAATATTACTAGAAATGACATCATATGACAACATTAACCATTTCAAGGTAGAATGCTACAATGAAACACTTATCAAAACCTTAAATTACATCATGTTGTCTATCTATACTAATCACACCAAATGACAACTGTCTATGAACATTAAAAAAAAAACCTCTGTTAAGAAGTGACAATGCCATTAAATCCATATACATTCAATGAGAAACTAAAGCCATATACATATAATTAGATTTACTGCCATATGCATTTAATAAGATTTATTGCCTTATGCATTAAATGAGAATTACTACCATATGCACTTAATAAGATTTACTGCCATATGTATTAAATAAGATTTGTTGCCAGGTAAAGTAAAACTCAGAGGTAAAAGTAAAACTCAAGAAGAATCCCATATCTGGTTGTCTAAAAAGGTGAGAAGTTGTTGTGTAAAGTAAATTTGAATTACCATGACTGTAAAACTATGGTGTAATTACACAATGGCTTGTCAAATAAATTGGAATGAGTGTAGTTGAAAATTCACCAGGTGATCTAAAATAAAATTCCACTGAATATATGATACGTCTTACTGAAATTATGCACTGACGGTCAAATAAAACGGGATGGGGAAAACACAGAGAAGTAATGGGTGTCATAGTCAATCGTACAAGCCAACAGAGGTATGGTTTCTCAACAAATCGTAGTGTCACAACAGAGGTAAGGCGTCAAGGTTACAAATCACAGTCACATTAAATACCCCCCCCTTTTTTTATTTTCACTTAACCGGGCTCAACAAAAACACAGGCTCAAATAGATATTTCGATTTCCTTAAGGAGCATCACGCTGGAAAAACGCCTTCAGCGAATTTAATGCACAATAATATATAAAGACGCAGTCAATAGTTAAGGAAAACAGTGGCCATTCAACAACAAACACAATCATCATTAAAAGGAAATTTCGTGGTCATTCCAGAGACAAACTCAGTCATTAATTAAGGGCAAATTCATGGTCATTCTAGCAGCAAACCAGTCAAAATTTAAAGGCGAAATTGTGGTCCAAAATTAAGAATGACATTAACAATATATAAACTGTTGGGTGTATAAGGAAGTTTCAGCAACACGGTTTAAGAAAATAAGTCTCTGTGCATACAATTAGAGAAAAGTTTGAACCCTACAAAATGTTGGGTGAATGTTAATCAATTAAAACTCAGTTAAATTACAACGTTGCTAACACAACAAGGAAACACAGTATTCCAAGGAATTTTCTCTATTAGTTAACATAAGTTTACTTCCCTAAATGTTAAAATAATGCAGTCATTCGACAGATAGATTCATTTCCATTTCAGTTATAAAAACCGTTGTCCAAAATCCAAATACAATCGATGTCCAACAAGAATGCTCGGTACACTGCCACACGATTTGCTATAAAAAATGACAACGCTGTCTAAAACTATAAACATTTGCTCATACAATTTGCTCATTATAAAATCGTACATTAAAAAAAAATGAATAATAGATCGTAGTCACCATGTAAAATGACAGTCAATAATTAAGGAATCTTAGTCAGTAAAATAAAGAAATCGCAGTCCATACACCAAACAAGTTATGGTATTAGTGTAATAACGCAGACGCATCAAACAATAAAATGCAGACAATAGTAAGAGAAGCGCAAAGATCCAAGGGAGAAGTCATTGAAATGACTGCAGAGGTTCTATCAGCCCAAGCACAGAGAAAATCCAAGGTTAAGACCTTAAGGCCCAGAGACAAAAACAAGCACAGAGATAAACCAACAAGGATGCAAGGAGATCCATATGCAGAGGTACCTTTTGCTAGAAGGCACAAGACAAACAATTAACCAAGGAAAAACAACAGAGGTAGACGACTGGCAGGAATGTCCTTCGCTCATTATCCATGCACAAAAAAGCAAGGCATTGAGATCCATAGGTCAATTAACACCGAAGCGATGACCGTAGATTAGGCTCTTGGCCGACTTCTCAGGTGAGGATTGATGAGCTATGGATGAAAGGAAAAACAAACGTAATCATCACAAATCAATATACCAAAGGGCGGTCAAGACATGTTGGGAATCGAAGGCCATGGGAGTCAATCAATCATCGAGCTAAAGGCTATGGAAAAAATTCAGTCTTCAACTAGAATGCTAAGACAATCATTTTACTTACCCAATTAAACATGCAGATCTAAAAGCGTAAATCATACTAAAAATCTACCATGCAAAAATAAAGGAAGTGTATCATTTCCCAATTGCCCTCTCCGAGTTGATGTCCCACGTGCTTCGTACAACTCCCGCTTGCCGACCGATGAGACTTCACTGGTACCTCCCAGTCAATGCTAGAGGTACTCTTCTTCCCCCTTATCCCCTTTAGCCACAAAGGGGCCACACACTCTATCCAGAGAATCAACTAGCTCCCAGCTCGCCTCGCAAGGTTGAGCTATCACTCCTCACCGAACTGGGTATCCCAACTCCCACAAGCTAATTCAGTCAAGTGTAGATTTTTGCAACGTAACATTACTCAAAATAGAAGAGATCTATCATCCTCCTCCTCCCTCCTTTATATAGATTTTCTAAGTCAATTACTTTCCCAAAATCCTTTTTAATTTATTGTTCATTAATTTAATTCATAATAATCCTCCTCGTACATGTGTCACACATCCCCTTCATTCCTCCCAAAACTAATTTCTTTAATTAATTAATTACCCCTATTTCCCTCACCCACCTAAAATCATTCCTAGAATAGCTCCTAGGTGTCCCCATATTCCCTGACAAGTTTTAATGACTTTCCCCCTTACTAATTTACTAGTTGAGTTAATTTAGGAAGTTTTAAATGCTAGATACCTTACTAAGTTAGACTTTTTATTTTTCCCTGTGTTTCCCCTTTCTTTTTATGTTTCCCTCTTTTTCCTAGTTTCCTAAATATTTTAGATTTCCCTCTTTCCCTTTTCATTTAGAACTCAAATTGGCAGGTGTAGAAATTAACTTTTTCCCTTTTTTTCCTTTTTAATTTTAAATTATCATAATATAATAAAGAAATTATTTCCCCTTTTTAAATAATAATTTTAAATTAGCATAATATAATAGAACAATTATTTCCCTTTTTAAATTTTATCCCAACAGATTTTTATGAATCAATTTAATTGCTTACCCCCTTCTTGTCACAAGATTAATGAAGATTATCATTATTATTATTATTTTTAATAAATAGATAAAAAAAAWTTCACAAGTATAAATTAGACCTAGACTTTATTTTCCTAGGCAGGGTGACATTTTATTAGGGGAAAAGTTTTAAATCTTCCTTAACACATTATTCGTCCTAAATCCATCTAGGTTTATCCAATTATTAAATAACAACGCGACGTGCCCTTCAGGATGCACTAGGTGCTCCAAGGGTGCCACTCGCCTCTTACTGTTTCTCTTACGCGACATTCTCTTAAAGACACACTACGTGCTCCAAGGGTGCCACTCGCCTCTTTCCATTTTTCTTGTGCGACGTGCCCTTCAGGGCGCACCACATATTCCAAGGGTGCCACTCGCCTCTTGAATGACTTGGTAGACATAAAAAACCCCTGGAGTCAATACTCCACTAGGTGATCTTGTTGGAGACTAAGGGCCTCTAAGGAATAAGGCGCCTGCCTTATTGCGCGCCCCTTAGAATCACCGTGAGAAACTTTCACAGTCTGCCCTCATGGCATCGTGGGTCCTCTTGAACTAAGTCATCGTTAACCTACAGTTTGAGCCACGGAGGGAGTGCCAGTAGGCTGTGGCAGGGCTGTTGTCCACACCTCTCCCTCAACATCTCTAGTAGTCCTACGTGACCCCTCTACTCCACATGTGAGTCTAGTTAGAAATCTATCGTTAGCCTGCATCATCAACGAATCATGTCAAAAATATATCCATAATCATATCATCTAATCGGATGCACTAATATCACATATAAAAAAATCAAACCCCAATAGTTCACTCCCCGACTCGATCTGGAGTCCAAGGGGTTCCATCGATGCCTTTGTATCCTCGAGGTCCAAAATCCTGCACACTTAGTAAAACTGAGTTGATAGCACCTGTCTATGTCAGTGCATCAAAACAACATGTTATCAACCCATGATGCCTCATAATCCAAATCAAGTGTTTAATAGTATAATAATCTAGATCACTTGCGAGCAAGTGTCCTCAAAGAATAAGTTCTCTCAGTGTGCGCAAGAGAGGGATGTTACATACACCCCCTCTTGGTATAAACATTGTCCCGAGGTTTCACAGTATAAGTGCTGAAATAATGTGTATCATAGTATCATAAGTCTATCTATCAAACAAAAATGGAAACTACTAGCGCATATCATATGTGTCCTCCCAGGTCACTGAGTGTGGACTATAGCTGTCCCACTGGACCTTGACCTGATCTATTGTTCGATGTCATAGTTATCAAACGCGATGATCCAATATGTGGATTGACTCAGCCATGAGTGCCCCCTCGTCTGATACCTACAAGGAACTCATGTCAATAACGTGTGTAGGATCACTAATATAATGTCTCAAAACAGATACGTGAAAAACATCGTCCATATGCCTCAAGGAATTAGGTAAGGCTAGTCGATAGGCCATAGGACCTTTTCTTTCCACGATCTCGAAGGGTCCCACGAACCTAGGAGAGAGTTTATCTCCCTTTACAAACTTGATTGAACTCTTATGCGGTTTAACCCACAAGAAAAATCGATTGCCAACCTCGTAACTACGGTCGACATGGTGCGCATTGACATAACTCTTCTGCTGAACCTGCGCTTATTTAATCCTTTGTCTTATGGTTTGCATTTTATCTTCCATTTCTTGTGTCGCTTTTGGTCCCACTAGGACCCTATCCTCAAGATGATCCTAGCTCAAAGGCGTCTGACACAGTCTCCCATAAATAAACTCGAAAGGAGCCATCTTAATGGTTCTTTGGTAACTATTGTTATAAGCGAATTCCACCAGTGGAAATAATTCTTCCCAGTGATTTTGTTTGTCCATCATGTACATGCACAACATGTCCTCCAAAGTCTGGTTCATTCATTCAGTCTGCCCGTTAGTCTCCGGGTGGTATGCAGTACTGAAGTTAAGTTGGGTTCCCAAGGCCTCTTGGAAACTCGTCCAAAATCGTCCAGTAAACACCGATCCTCGATCGAATATAATCCTCTTAGGCACGCCATGCAGCCTCACAATTTCACTGATGAAAACTCTAGCTATGTCAGGTGCCCGATACATCGTACGCACATGAATCAAGTGAGAACTCTTCATCAGAGTGTCTACTACCACAAAAATCGAGTCGTGTCTCATTGTCGTCAGTGGAAACCCAACAATAAAATCCATCGAAATAACCTCCCACTTCGATTCTGGAATAGCATGTGGCTATAGTAATCCTGTTGGATGTCTATGTTCAACCTTTACCTACTGACATTCTGGACATTTGGCCACATAGTTAACTATGTCTGCCTTCATTCCCTTCCAAAAGAATAAGGGTTTAAGGTCTTCCCTCATCTTTGTGACTCCCGGGGAGCCATGTATACTGCTCTATGAGCCTCGCTTAGGATCAAGCTCCTCAACTCGTCATTTGGTGGTACATAAATCCGATTTTTAAACCTCAATAATCCATCGTCGTCAAATGTAAATCTTTCAATTCTTGGTACCATCATTGTGTTTTGTCCAATAAAACCTTCAACCTCTTTGTCATGCTATAAAGTTATAATATTTTCATGTAGATTCATCTGAAGAGGCAATACCGAAAAGATGCGTGGTCTCTGACTCAATGCATCTGCCACTCAGTTCACTGTTTCTTTTATGTAAGTAATCTCGAAGTCATACTTGCTAAGAAATTCCGACCAACGTCGTTGTTGCACGTTCAGGTCGCTTTGCGTAAAGATGTATTGTAGTCCACAGTGGTCCATCTTTAGTTCAAATTTTCATCCAACAAGGTAGTGTCTCCAAACCTTCAAGGCATATACAATGGCTAACAACTCCAAATCGTGCATTGCATAGTTCTCCTAATGCCTTCTTAGTTTCCTTGAGATGTAAGCGATCACTCGATCGTCTTGCATCAGGACTCTGCCTAAGCCTTCCTTGGATGCATCAGTGCATACCAAGAAGTCTGCGTCCATGTTAGGGACCTTTAGTATCGGTGTCATTGTCAACAACTCCTTGAGCCTCCTAAAAGCTTCCGCGCATTTCTTGGTCTAAAAACACTTTTTGTTCTTCTTCTGCAACTCCATGATTGGGTTTTCTATCTTCAAAAATCCCTCGACGAACCGTCAATAGTATCCCGCTAAAACCATGAAGCTACGTACTTCCAAGATGTTCGTCGGTGCATTCCATTCCATCATAGCCTCGACCTTTGTTGTATCCACGACGATACCTTCGTTGGAGATGACATGCCATAAGTAGTGAATCTTCGATTGATAAAATGAGCATTTGGACAACTTCCCATACAATTAGTGCTCTCACAGACACTGTAGTACCAAGCACAAGTGCTCATCATGCTCCTCCGTCGTCTGAGAGTAAATCAAAATATCGTCAATGAATACTTGGACGAAATTGTCCAAGTACTCGCGGAACACCCCATTCATCAAACTCATAAATACCCATGGGGAATTTGTCAGTCCAAATGGTAAAATAGTAAACTCATAATATCCAAATCTCGTCTTAAATGTGGTCTTAGGGACATCATCCTCCTTGATCCATAACTAGTGATACCCTAATCGCAAATCGATATTTAAGAACACCATCACACCCTTCATCTGATCAAACAGATCATCTATCCTTGGCAACAGATACTGATTCTTGATCATTTCCTTGTTCAATTGATGACAATCAATGCAAAGCCTCCATGACCCATCCTTCTTTCATATAAAAATAATAGGTGCACCCCATGGTGACACACTTGGACATATCAGTCACAGGTCCAACAATTCTTTCAGTCTCATTCTCAACTCCTGTAACTTCGGGGTCGAAATCCGATAAGGCATTCTCGCTATAGGTCCAGTCCCYGGTTTTAGGTCTATAGTAAACTCCATTTCCCTCTCCGGCAACATCCCAGGTAAATCCTCCGAAAAGACATCTGCAAACTCTCTCACCAYCGAAAGGTGTTCTAGACCTTCTGCTACTCCCTTCTCGTTTAATGCAAGGATCACATAAAGCTTACATCCCTTGCGCATGCTCCTTCGTAGGTGCAAGGAAGAGATGAACCTTAGGGAAACTCCCTAGTTCTATCCCACAATCACGCATATTTTCCCCTCATCATCGACCAATCTCAACCATTTCGTCTTGCAGTTGAGTATCGCCTCATGCGATTCCAACCAGTCCATACCTATCATGACATCATAAGATCCTAAGGTCGTGACATACAGGTTGGACCTGGTGAAAAACTCTCCCAGGTTAAGGGTACATCCAGTAACCTTTCCTCCGACCTTCTGTTTGGCTCCAGAAGCCATCTCTATGAAGCTAAACTCATCATGTTTGACTGCCTTTACCTTAATCCTTTTTAGCGCTGCACCATAAATGAAATTCTCAGTAGCACTAGGATATATCAAAATACTAAGGGTATGGTCAACAACGGTACCTGACATCTTGATCACAGTCGACTGGTGCTCTTCCTGGAGGTTATTCACCACTGCATGAATCCGATGGGCCTTGCCCATATCTCCCACAGTAGTGGGTCCGGTTGATCCTGATGCTCTAGTCCTCTCTACAAGGCAGTCACGCTGGTAGTGTGACTCCCCACACGTCCAACACCCCTTCTTTGGTCAAGTACTCCTGGTACCCAAAGTAGAAGATGACGGCCCACTGGCTTGGAATCCTGGTCTATTCTATTAAACAGGCCTAAAATGTTGTTGTTGCGGTCGATGTTGCTGTTGCTGTTGTGGTCCCCAATAATGTGTCTGTTATTGAGGTGTCGATCGCCGAGGTGTAGTGAAAGTGGATCCCCTATGGTAGCCACAATATCCCAACATATGTCTGGCTAGTGTTCGATGCTGCTGTGCACCCGATGACACCTGCCCTGCTGGTCTCCCTGGAGTCCTTCTCTGACCCCTGCTAATAAGCTCCTCCTCTGCTACGAGGGCCTTTTGGATGACATCATACAAGGTTTGAGGCATCAGAATCCTAACGTTTTCACATATGATGTCATTAAGGCCGAACACGAACCTGTTGACCTTAAGTTTCTCAGTGTTAAGATGCAGAGTATACCAGAGCAACTCCATAAAATCGGCCTCGTACTCGGGCACCTTACTACTGCCCTGTCATAAGGCGTTGAAATCGTTGAGCTAACACTCAATGAATTCCTCTTATAGGTAACTCTCTTGGAACTGTTCCTCAAATAGTTCCCATGACATGTCTTCGATGACCATGTTCTGTGGTAGGAGTGTCTTCCACCATAGAAGAGTGCTCCCCATTAGTTGAAAGACTACCATGTGAACCTTCATGTTGGAGGTATAATCGTGAAGCACAAAGCACATTGCCATATTTTCCCACCATGCCTCRGTGGCTATGCCATCCGGGACACCAATGAACTCAGGAAATTTGACCTTCTTGAGCTCATGGTGAATGCTACCAGTACCAACAGGAGTGCGCAGTGGACCCTGAGGGGGTGTCGGTGCCCTGGCCTMATCTCTGTCCAAATGGCTGATCAGTACCTCATACATATGTTGAAAATACTTCATCATTCTAACCACATCACCCACCACTATCTKCTCCTGCCCGAAAACCTGTTCGTCTCCCTGGGGGTTAGACCCCTCAGGCATGGATGCTACTGGAGGCATCACGCCTCCTCCCCTAGCACCCCGTTGTATGCCTCCGTGATGTCCTCTAACCATGATTACCTGCATGAATACAAGTCAACTTAATTAGCAACATTATAATCAGAATCATATCAACGAAAGCTGTAGTGATCCCAAGTCACGGGTTGAACCCGCTTTGATACCAAATGTAACGACCCCATCGTTATGACTACAAGCGAAGCATAAGTGAAATTTTTATTTATTTATTGAAAGGCAAGAAGGTGATGAAGACAACATTTTAACCACACCATTGACGATGAACGCAAGCACGCAGTCTAGGCAACAGGAAAAAATGACTCCATGCACTGGCACAAGGGAAACTGGGAGAAACATGTGTAGAACAATTGGGAGGAACAACTACTCGCCTGACGCAAACAAGACATGCCTACTAGCTAAGGGACAACATCCCCTACCTGACAGAACAACCTTGACTTACAATACTATAACCTCAAGGCGCACGAACCCAATGCAAGAGGGCATTCTACCCATGGGCCAAAAGCATCTTACAATGCTCGACAATGCCCACACAGAACACAATGACTCCGACCAAGTTCTCGTTCGCTGTTATCCAATAGGGAGAACCATGATCCCCTCATCAGGAATCATACCATCCCCAGGTGATAGATGTGTCCATAATTTGGCACAACACATCCTATCTGGACCGAGGACTCTAGATAAATCCAACGTGCTAGGACGAAACAACGGACAAGGAGACTTCACCCACACCCCAATTAATGGGTTGGCAAGATGCAGGATGACGTCAGCAAGAAAACACAAGTTGTTACATGACTGTGCGACAACCCAACCCAACCCATTCATCTAGTCTGATGTGGATAATTACAATTTAATTTTATCATTAATTGTACTCTAACTTAGCAAGTGTACCTTACCTTTAGTCAAGACTCACCGATCTCATTTAATCATTAAATTCAAATTAATTTGAGCAATTCTAAATTAATCCCAACATTACAATCTTACTAGCAATGACATCATATGACAACATTAACCATTTCAAGGCGGAATACTACAATGAAACACTTATCAACACCTTAAATTACATCCTGTTGTCTATCAATACTAATCGCACCAAATGACAGTTGTCTATGAACATTAAAAAAAAAAACTTTGCTAAGAAGTGACAATGCCATTAAAGCGATATACATTCAATGAGAAACTAAAGCCATATACATATAATTAGATTTACTGCCATATTCATTTAATAAGATTTATTGCCTTATGTATTAAATGAGAATTATTTCCATATGCACTTAATAATATTTACTGCCATATGTATTAAATACGATTTGTTGCCAGGTAAAGTAAAACTCAGAGGTAAAAGAAAAACTGAAGCAGAATCCCATATTTGGCTGTCTAAAAAGGTGAGAAGTTGTTATGTAAAGTAAATGTGAATTACCATGACTGTAAAACTATGGTGTAATTACACAATGGCTTGTCAAATAAATCAGAATGTGTGTAGTTGAAAAGTCACCAGGTGATCTCAAATAAAATTCCATTGAATATATGATACGTCTTACTCAAATTATGAACCGACGGTCAAATAAAACGGAATGGGGAAAACACAGAGAAGGTAAGGGAATCATAGCCAATCGTACAAGCCAACAGAGGTATGGTTTCTCAAAAAATTGTAGTGTCACAACAGAGGTAAGGTACAAATCGTAGTCACATTAAATACTCCCCCCCCTTTTTTTCACTTAACCGGGCTCAACAAAAACGAAGGCTCAAATAGATATTCTGATTTCCTCAAGGAGCATCACACTGGCAAAACGCCTTCAATGAATTTAATGCACAAGAATATATAAAGACACAGTCAACATTTAAGGCAAACAGTGGCCATTCAACAACAAAAGCAGTCATCATTAAAAAGGAATTTCGTGGTCATTCCAGTGGCAAACTCAGTCATTAATTAAGGGAAAATTCATGTTCATTCTAGTGGCAAACCTAGTCAACATTTAAAGGAGAAATCGTGATCCAAAATTAAGAATGAAATTAACAATATATAAAATGTTGGGCGTATTTAAGGAAGTTTCAGCAACACGGTTTAAGAAAATAAGTATCTGTGCATACAATTAGATAAAAATGTGAACCCTGCAAACTGTTGGGTGAATGCTAATCAATTAAAACTCAGTTAAATTACAACGCTGCTAACACAATAGGAAAACGTAGTCTTCCAAGGAAAGTTCGCTATCAGTTAACATAAGTTTACTGCCCTAAATGGTAAAACAACACAATCATTCAACATATAGATTCACTGCCATTCCGGTTATAAAACTCGTTGTCCAAAAGCCAAATACAATTGATGCCCAAAAAGAACGTTCGGTACACTGCCACACGATTTGCTATAAAAAATGCCAATGCTATCTAAAACTATAAACATTTGATCCTTATACAATTTTCTCATTATAAAATCATACATGAAACAAAAAAGAATAGTAGATCGCGGTCACCATGTAAAATGGCAGTCAATAATTAAGTAATCTGAGTCAGTAAAATAAAGAATTTGTAGTCCATACACCAAACAAGTGCTGGGATTAGTGTAATAATGCAGATGCATCAAACAATAAAACATAGACAACAGTAAGAGAAGCACAAAGATCCAATGGAGAATTCATTGAAATGACCACAGAGGTTCTATCATCCCAAGCACAGAGAAAATCCAAGGTTAAGCCCTTAAGGTGCGGAGACAAAAACACGTGCAGAGATAAACCAACAAGGACGCAAGGAGATCCATACGCAAAGGTACCTTTTGCTAGAAGGTGTAAGACAAACAGTCAGCCAAGGACAAACAACAGAGGTAGATGGCTGACAGGAACATCCTTCACTCATCATCCACGCATAGAAAAGAAGGGCGTTGAGATCCATAGGTCTATTAATGTCGAAGTGACGACCGTAGATCAGGCTCCTATCCAACTGCTCAGGCGAGGCTAGGGACAAAAGGAAAAACAACCACAATCATCACAAATCAATATAACAAAGGGCGGTCAAGACATGCCAGGAATCGAAATCCATGGGATTTAATCAATCATCGAGCCAAAGGATATGGAAAACATTCAGTCATAAACTAGAATGCTAAGACAATCATTTTCCTTACCCAATTAAACATGCATATCTAAAAGCGTAAAACATACTAACAATCTACCATGCAAAAATAAAGGAAGCGTATCGTTGCCCAATAGCCCGCTCTGAGTTGATGTCCCATGCACTTTGTACAACTCCTGCTTGTTGATCGATGAGACTTCACCGGTACCTCCCATCCAATGCTAGGGGTACTCTTCTTCTCCTTTATCCCCCCCAAGCCACAAAGGGGCCACACACTCTATCCAGAGAATCAACTAGCTCCCAGCTCGCCTCGCAAGGTTGAGCTATCACTCCTCACCGAACTGGGTATCCCAACTCCCACAAGCTAAGTCAGTCAAGTGTAGATTTCTGCAGCGTAACGTTACGCAAAACATAATAGATCTATCATCCTCCTCCTCCCTCCTTTATATAGATTTTCTAAGTCAATTACTTTCCCAAAATCATTTTTAATTTATTGTTCATTAATTTAATTCATAATAATCCTCCTCGTACATGTGTCACCCATCCCCTTCATTCCTCCAAAAAATATTTTATTTAATTAATTAATTACCCCTATTTCCCTCACCCACCTAAAATCATTCCTAGAATCTCTCTTAAGTGTCCCTATATTCCCTTACAAGTTTTAATGACTTCCCCCCTTACTAATTTACTAGTTGAGTTAATTTAGGAAGTTCTTAAATGCTAGATACCTTACTAAGTTAGACTTTTGTTTTTTCCTTGTGTTTCCCTCTTTTTCCTAGTTTCCTAAATCTTTTAGATTTCCCTCTTTCCCTTTTCATTTAGAACTCAAATTGGCAGGTGTAGAAATTAACTTTTTCCCTTTTTTCCTTTTGAATTTTAAATTATCATAATATAATAAAGCAATTATTTCCCCTTTTTAAAAAATAAATTTAAATTAGCATAATATAATAGAACAATTATTTCCCTTTTTAAATTTTATCCCAACAAATTGTTATGAATTAAATTAATTTTTCCCTTTTTTCCTTTTTTATTTTAAATTATCATAATATAATAAAGCAATTATTTCCCCTTTTTAAATAATAATTTTAAATTAGCATAATATAATAGAACAATTATTTCCCTTTTTAAATTTTATCCCAACAGATTTTTATGAATCAATTTAATTGCTTACCCCCTTCTTGTCACAAGATTAATGAAGATTATTATTATTATTATTATTATTTTAAATAGATAATTTTTTAATCACAAGTATAAATTAGACCTAGACTTTATTTTCCTAGGTGGGGTGACATTTTATTAGGGGAAAAGTTTTAAATCTTCCTTAAATCGTTATTCGTCCTAAAGCCATCTAGGCTTATCCAATTATTAAATAACAACGCGATGTGCCCTTCAGGATGCACTAGGTTCTCCAAGGGTGTCACTCGCCTCTTATTGTTTCTCTTGCGTGACGTGCTCTTCAAGACACACTATGTGCTAAAAGGGTGCCACTCACCTCTTTCCATTTTTCTTGYGCGACGTGCCCTTCAGGGTGCACCATGTGCTCCAAGGGTGCCACTCACCTCTTGACTGACTTGGTAGACATCAAAAACCCCTGGAGTCAATACTCGACTAGGTGATCTTGTGGGAGGTTAAGGGCCTCTAAGGAATAAGGGCCCTGCCTTATTGCGCGCCCCTTAGAATTATTATGAGTGACTGTTGTAGTCTTCCCTCACGACATCGTGGGTCCTCTCGAACTAGGTAATCGTTAACCTACAGTTCGAGCCTCAACAGGAGTGCTAGTAGGCCGTGGTAGGGCTGTTGTCCACACCTCTCCCCCAACATCTCTGGTAGTCCTGCGTGACTCCTCTACTCCATATGTGAGTCTGGTCGGCAAGTTATCGTCAGCCTACATCATCAATGAATCATGTCAGAAATATATCCATAATCATATCATCTAATCAGATGCACTAATATCACATATAAAACAATCAAACCCCAATAGTTCACTCCCCGACTCGAACCGTAGTCCAAGGGGTTCCATCGATGCCTCTGCATCCTCGAGGTCCAAAATCCTACACACTTAGTAAAACCGAGTCGATAGCACCTGTCTATGTCAATGCAGAAAAACAACATGTCATCAACCCATGATGCCTCATAATCCAAATCAAGTATTTAATAGTATAATAATCCAGATCACTTGAGAGCAAGTGTCCTCAAAGAATAATTTCACTCAGTGTGCGCAAGAGTGGGATGTTACATAGACAAAGTAATAGGAATTTTTGATTGATTTATTCAATACCCTCAAATATGTGGTTCTGTTATATTCACACAAACATCATGAAATATCATAACTGGCAACAAGTAAATAAGTTTGATAACAACAAAACATAATGTAGCAATAGCACCTGGACCGTAAGATTGTCCCATTACTTGATAAATTTATTCCTTGAGAAGTGACCCGGATATCATATTAATCTCCTCTCATATATGCTATGCTTTCAAAAAAATAAGAGGGTTTTAGGTGCGTCCCATTATAGAGATGTAGAGTGGTTGGAAGTGGAATATGCACCAGAAATATCGACCCACTCACGAAATATTGCACCATAACTGTGAGTACTCAGTTGCTGCTCCTTTTTTCCACTAGAACGTGCCCATCCTGTGATTATATGTATATCAGACCCATAGCATAAACCTAACGCCCAACCTATGATTGGAAAGTGTTGTCAATTGAGAACCCAACGCCTAACAAAGAGATAATTTGTTGTCAGCAAGAATATGATCCTGTCTCTTCTCTCTAAACAATAAACATGCCTCCCTCATCATGGCATAGATATCTGATCGGTTTGCAACCAGAATAGAAACCAGGTTATAATAAGCTCAACCCCCAGGTCATCAACACCACAATCAAGCAATAACAACCCCACGAAGATGAAGGTGCGCCCAGTCTGGAGAGGAATAGCGCTGCCACACAGTAAATCCAGACTGTGGATAAGAAATCAATTCTCCAATGAATACTCAACAACCACTGAAATGACTTAGCAAACTCCACAATCGATTTCTGAAAATGAAGGTCTTTTAATTACTGAAGCCCACTAACGAAATCTGAGGTGATCTCATTCTCATATCTGATTAGGGTGTATAGTTTCAACACCGAAACCAAATATAAGCACAAGGGTTTCCAAAACCCTAAACTCTCTACTCAACAGGGATGATTTTAAGGATGGAAAATTATTTTTAAATGTAGAAACCTTTGCGAATCTTACTAATCCTTCATATGAAAACTATAAATGTTTGGCGATATTTTTGTAAAAATATTCAAATTTCCAAGGATTTTATATAATTTGTATAAAATTTTGGTGATTTTTAAGGTAAAATGATTTTATCCTATAGAATTTGCGCGAATAATTTTTAGAATAGCGAATCATTTTTTGGGAAAAACCATCGAAAATTAGCCCATGAGCAAAATTTAGCCCCTAAAATCATCCCTGCTTCTCAATATATCTCCAAAATCTAATTTCCAAATGAGAAAAAGAAAGAATGAGGGGCGCCTCCTCTTTTCCCCTCTTTTATTTCTTTATTGAATTAATTCCCGCTCACTTTACTTTTTAAATTTCTTTTAAAGTCACTTTATTCTTGCATACTTTATAATTTTTAAGTGAATTTATTTTTCCTAAGACCCATGTCTCCCTTTTTCCCCTTTTCACTTTATAAAGTCATTTCCTAGCCAAAAGTTAAGTTCCCTAGGAAACTTTTCCGACTTAGCCTACGGGAACCAATTTAGGCTAGCAGAACCATTACTTATGCTTACTAGGCCAACGAAGACATTACAGTCCTCGCTGCCTGAGATTGCTTGTCCTCAAGCAACTCTAATCCATGATGTTGCAGTATCTTCTCTCCTTCCCAAGTAGCGTCCTCGATAGGTATATTTTTCCATTTGATCAGGTACTCTTTGATGCTCCTGTTCCTTAATTTATGCTCTCTAGTCTCCAACACTTCCTCTAGAATTAGAATCAATTTCCCCTCCTCGTCCAATGGTGGAAGCTCTGTAGAAATGAGACCATGTTGTCCCACTACTTTCTTGAGGCATGAAACATGAAAGGCATTATGTATCTTTCACCCCTCTGGAAGCTCTAGCTCATAAGATACTTCCCCAAATAGCCTCAAAATCCTATAGGGAACATAGAATTGTGGCTTCAATTTCTCTTCCCCTTTCATTTTCAAGGATAATTGCCTGTATGGATGGAAGCAGAGATATACCAATTCTCCCACCTCGAAACTGCGCTCCATTCTATGCTTGTCGACATACATCTTGTGTTGATTTTGTGCCATTTGCAGGTTATCTTTGAGAGTTCACAAGATGTCCTGACTCTCCTGAATCCAATATTTGGCTTTGGGTGCCCGACATTCCCCAAATTCTCGATCCACAAAGGTGGTGGCATCATAACCATACAAATATTTGAAAGGTGTCATCTAGATCAACATGTGATAAGTGGTTTTATAGCAATGTTCCCCCAAGTGCATCCATTTGATCCATGCCTTATGTTTCCTCGATACATAATTTCTCAAATACCCTCGAGCCATTTGTTCACAATTTCTATTTTCCCATCAGCATGAGGGTGATAAATGGTACTAGGCATTAATTCTATCCCTACAAGTCTGAACAACTCCTGCCAGAAGCCCCCCATGAATTTGTTGTCTCGATCAATGACAATTATCTTGGGTAGTCCATGCAGCTGAAATACCTCTTTGAAGAACAACTCTGCTACTTGTGCTACAGAGTATTTGGATGATATGGAGAAGAAATGGGAGAATTTAGTAAGCTTGTCAACCACCATGTAGATACAATATTTCCCCTGAACTAGAGGTAGCCCTATGATAAAATCCATCGAAATGCTTTCCCATTTTTTTTCCAAGAATGGGAAGCGGTTGGAGAAATCCTGCTGGGTGGGTATGTTCCACCTTGTTTTGCTAACAGATGTGGCACTCCCGTACAAACTTCAATACATCAGTCTTGAGTCCCTTCCAAGCAAACCTCTCCTGAATTTGTCTGTAAGTCTTTAGGTATCCTGGATGACCTGCCAAAGGAGAAGTATGTGTTGCATGCAAAATTTTGTCTTTCAACTTGGATTCTGGTACTAAATAGATTTGGTCCTTATAATATATGATGTTGTCAATAACCCTGTACCTGTCATCAGAGACCTGTCCATCAAGTATCTCACAAGAAATATTGTTTTTGGAGTATTCTACCAATAGAAGTGCCTTCCATTCCATTGAAATATCCATGAGAGAGAAAGTGGGTATCCTCGATAGGGCATCAACAACCACATTATTTTTTCCTTTCACATAATCAATTTCAAAATCGTAGGCTTGGATTTTACTGATCCATTTTTTTTTCCTCTCGCTCAACTCCTTTTTATCCATGAGGAACCTCAAGCTATTATGATCAGTCTTTACCTTGAACCTATTCCCCACCATGTACTAGCGGAATTTGGTCAAAGCATGCATTATGGCCAACATCGCTTTGTCATATATGGAGTAATGTCGCTCATACTCTCAGAGTTTGCAGCTCTCAAACGTGATGGGGTGACCGTTTTGCATCAATACAAATCCTATACCAATTCCCAAAGCATCACACTCCAAGAAAAAGGGCTGAGTGAAATCAGGGAGTGCTAAAACATGGCATGAGGTCATCACCTACATGATTTTCTCGAATGTCTCCTAGGCCTTCTCTATCCAAACGAAAGCCCCCTTTTTGGTGAGATCTATCAGTGGTGTTTTCAACTATGAGAATCCCTTAACAAATTTCCTGTAGTAAGTGAAAAGGCCGAGGAAGCTCTTTAGTTCTGTCACATTCCTAGGAGTTGGCCACTCAATGATCGCCCTAATCATTTCTTGGTGCACCTGTACCCCATTCATCCTAATCACGTGCCCCAAGTAGAGCATCTATGTCATACCAAAATTTCACTTGGATTACTTTGCATACAACTGCTGACTCTCTATAATACCAAGTACTTCATCCAGATGTCACAGATGGTCCTCCCATGTTTTGTTGTATATGAGGATGTCATCAAAGAAGACCAATAAGAACTTTCTCAACTTCTTATTGAACACACGATTCATGCACGACTGGAAAGTGGCAGGGGTGTTAGTTATCCCGAATGGCATGAACAAAAGCTCAAAATGCCCATAGTGGCATCTAAAGGTTGTCTTAGGTACGTCCTTCTCTCATACCTTGATCTGGTGATACCCTGATTGAAGATCAATCTTCGAGAAAAAATTGGATCCCCTGAGCTCATCCATTAATTCATCAATCCTGGGTATGGGGTACCGATTCTTGATTGTCGTCTTGTTTAGGGCCCTGTAGTCAATACACATCCACAGAGTACCATCCTTCTTCTTGACTAAGACAACAGAAGAGGCAAATGGGTTGAAACTAGGGTGGATGTGACCATTTTCAACAACTCTTTAATGGTTTTTTCAATCTTGTCCTTGTAAAATTTAGGGTGTCGATAGGGGTTTGTGATAACTGCTTGGACCCCCTCCTCTAGCTCTATGATATGCTCAAAACCTCTATCAGGTGGAATTCCAGGAGGAATGTCACTAAATAATTTATGATGTTTGTGGATTAATACCTGTAAGTCCTCTGGAAGCTGCTGCAGATGGTCAGGTGGCTCTCTCTCAAAAATAAAACACTCTACATCCCACTCTATATCACCAAGCCTCATAACTACCTCCATGTTGTGCGATGACACAATATTCAGTGGGTACTGGTGCATGTCTCGTAGGACCACATTCTTTCCATTCAACCCTGTGAACTCCATCTCCATGGTCCTCTGATCGTGTATCTTCCAATAGAGTAAATCCATTGAACGTCGAACACTATATTTGTGTCTGGTATGTCCACCACAAAGAAATCATCTGTCATTGGGTAGTTTCCCATGGTTATTGTGAGCTTGGGAATCAACTTGGTGAAACTCATATGGTGGCCTTTGGGTATGACTATTGTGAACCCATCTAATTCCTTTATCATAATTCCTCTCCTCTCGACCATGTTATCGTCAATGAAGTTATGGGATGCTCCCCCATCGATCAATATTGTCACCTTGTGCCCTTGTAGGAAACCTTTGACCCTAAAGGTATGATATCTCAGAAATCCTCACATTGAGGCCATGACTGGGTCCTTATCCCTAGCCTGTGAAGACTCCTCTCCTGATGTTGGATGTCCCTGGTCCTATTCCTTCTCCACCTGCTCATCCTAATCATTGTCATTGTCAAAGTATACCTCAATGTAATGGGCCTTTCCCATTCTGTCCTTCCTAGCACATCTATGCCCTAGTGCCCATGGCTCTTGATAGCTGAAACAAAATTTCTTTCCTCAGTCCTCTCCTGGTCTCATCATCCAATTTTGGCTTGTCGAACCAATCTCTCCGAGGTGGTCCAATGTCCTTAGTCCTCAGGGTAAAAGTGGGTTTGGGTGGAAACCGACTTTTAGGTACTGCATCCTGCATGTCTCGAGCTCTGTTGACTGCATCCTATAAAGGGGTAGGCTTGTAGGCCTTGACCCATCCTCATAGAGGATCCATTAGCCCCTCAACAAACAACATCACCATATGGCCCTCTAAAATGTCTAACACCATCACAACGACCCTCTGAAACTCAAATATATAAGCCTCTGGGCTACTTGTCTATTTGAGTTGAGCCAACTCTCTGAAGTGAATCTCAGGGTCCTTCTTGTCAAATCTCTCGATGAGTCTCTGTGTGAAGTCCAGGTAGAAGGTAACCCCGACATGTCCCAAAGTGACTAACCCATGGTACCACCACTCATGGGCCTCACCATCCAGGTGCAAGGTGGCCAATTTAATGGCATCTATCTTTGTCATCTGGTGCAGCTAGAAGTAAGTGTCGATCTTTTTCATCCATGATCGAGCGAAGCATTTATAGCCCCTGTCAAAGTTGGGAATAGTTACTTTCCCAATGGTATGTTGCAACTCAAAATTGTGTGTCATGGGCCTTGTTATCACTCTGTAATTTCCTAGAGGTTGAAAAAGAGGAAATACACAAAGGTAACCTTAACCAACCACTTTTAAAGCTGGGATCTAGCCCTTCCAGCTTCAGAGAGGGATCTCTCTATTTAGTTTAGCTTTGTTTGTAT
>SNQJ01S0079950.1:25225-35794 GCA_010110895.2 Picea sitchensis
TCATGGCTCGTGGCTTGCAACCACAAACCTTTGATTGTCACTCTAGCTCTTTATAGTTCAATTACTACCCAACTTATCTTCTTCATCACTGGAGCTTAATAGAAATTGTAAGGACCTTCAATGGAAAACACATATTCAATTCCCTTTCGACTCATCGCTTTCCGTGTCGAGACTCCTCCCGCTCCCTCGCCTCCATTTCTTTGGTTCGTGACCAAATAAATGTGAGTATACGTCCACACCAATTTCCGTGTCTTCTTGGATTGTGTGTATATGCTTTGTTTTTCTGTGTCTTTGACTCCATTCTGTGTTTGCACGCTAGGAATAGGTGATGGTCGCTGAGTCGAATCTGTCCGATGTCGTGCGCAGAGGAATAAACATGAATCAATTTTCACCCACCAACAAATACAAGGAATTGTCCATTTTACAGGTCGATGCCTTACGGGTGGTGGACAACAGATCGATGGTGGTGAAAAGAGAACGAGAGAGAGCCTTTGACTTGGAGGTTGAGAGGGATTGAACCTACGATGTAAGTTCAAGGACCAATGACAAGGAGGAGATATGTTCAACGAGGAAAAGGCTGCAACTTTCCAATTTGTAGTTTGCACTATTGGAGGAAAGTTTTCGAGAGCATAGTATTTTGAATTGGTAGTGCTAGGATATTAATAGAGAGAGCACCATAGTAAAGGTTTATCTGCCATTAAAGAGTTTAATGAAGGCAAGGATATGCTCAAGAGGGGAGCGCTACCAGGGTGGAGATTCACACACTTCTTCATGAAAGAGGATATTTGCACACTTCACCAGGCAGTGAGGCCAAAACAAAAAAGGGACATGTTAACAATGTAATACAAGGAATAAGTAGAAGAAAAGGCATGTGCAAGTAGGCCAAAACACTCAAGAAGTACACATAACTACGCTAGTTATTGCGTTGACCTAAATAAGGAAAAAATACTATGCTAGTTATTGGGCTGGTAAGCATCCATACTTGTTACTTCTACTTGGGATAGGGAGTTCCCTAACCCAGACAACTTCTCTTTGGGGTTTTTGAACCTATTTGGTGTGGCGGGAACCATAGTTATGCCCCTGGATCAATTGGTTGTTTACGTTCGCAATTGAATTCAAGGCATTTATATGCTCTCCTCACTGTTGTGCACTATTTTTAAGTAGGACGACCACTTGATACCAAACATAAATCTTGTTTAATATCCTCCAATGCTGGCTATTATTGAGCCTTAACTAGAGGCAACTAAGAACCTGTTGTTGATCAAACATTTGGGCACTTAAATTTTCCACTCTTTGGAATAGTAAAAAAAAATGATATTAGAAGATTTTTTTTTTGAAATATCATAAGCTCATGGTATAGCCCTCTATCTTAGCTTCATCATGCACTTTACAGATTAAAAATCCAAATCAGTATACTCAAGTTTTCCATGTTTTTTTCCAACTTCCCAAAGAGCACTTATAGCCTACATACTTAGCCATTGTCAAATGCCTCTCTTATATTTTAACTTCTCTTCTCATTTCGTTCTTGGTTTCCTTTCACTTCTTTCTCTTATACTTATTTTCTAAGTATAAACTTGGTCTCATTCTCAAGTCTCTTTTATACTTCACAATATCTCACACCCCTTTTTCTCATCACTCCACTCCACTCACTACATCTGATCCCGATCCCCTCACTTCACTCTCCCATAACATTTTTCCCTAATCCCATTCCCCCTCTCTTCACTACTCTCCTCCCTACATCTAAATCCGATCCTCTCTCCTCATCTTATCACTTCCCCTCTCCCCCTCTCGTTCTTCTCCATACTTAGAATATTTTTCATACTCTACTTATCACTCCACTCCTCACTTCACCCCTCTCCCTCTCACGCGGAGCCACACTCATTTCCCTTCCCCCTCTCCTCAATCCATGCACCCGAACCCTATCCTCTCTCCTCCACACTCATTTCCCTTTCCCCCTCTTCTCACTCCTTGCACTCAATCCTCTCTCTACGTCATCACTCCTTCTACCTCCCTTCTCCTCTTGTCCATCCCCCATATTCTCCCTTCCTTAATATGATACCAAATTTTATTCAACCAATCACTTTATGAAATGTGGAGGACATGAAAAATAATGATACCAAGACATATGGCATCCAATAATGTTGAGACACTTGGTGTTGATTGGGTGATGACGTGGACGCTGACTAGGTGATGAGATGGATGTTGACTGGATGACTACTGGGCAAGTGGGCCATCAATTTTTTTATTAAGTTATGAATTTTCCTAAGGATCAACATCCATAAGTTCCTTTTGTTTCGCATAAGTCATATGGAGGTATTTACCATATAAACACTACATTCACAACTACAACAATGCATGTGGGATTAAGAGGTGAATTTTAATCAAGGTCCAAAAATGATCCACAAATTTGATGAACGACTGCTGAGCAACGAAATTCTAAAGCTCATAACTTAATATTTGGGCATTCGTTTTGGGAAAACTATACCTTGTTGGAAAGTTAATTCGATGAGGAATAAAGTGGAACAGGTGTGAAGAGCTGAATTTGACCATAATTCTCCCATAAATTGAAAGAACAATCAACTCTATTTCCATGGTTTGTTGATAAATTTGTTTGAAACCTCGACTTCCCAAGGCTATAACTTGATATCCAAAACTCCAAGTCTCGCTCAAGAGAAATCATTGGAAATTTAGGATGATGAAGATTACTTCTAGAGTAGTTTCCATCGCTGAAAAATCAACTATCATGCTAAAAAAATTAAAACACAGTCCACTTTTTAAAAAGGCGGTCAATTTGAAAATTTGGAAACAAAAGTTTATTAAATGACTTTATTAAAGAAGAAATGGACCCCACTTCAAGGAACAAATTTCAATGACCCAGATTCATTTATGAGATTTCAATAAAGCACATTAATTAAAGTGATTTGTTCCAAAAAGGACACATGTTGAAATTTCTAGAATGACACAACCCTAACTACTTCAAGAAGCATTGGGAGCAGATTTTAAAAGAGAGAGAACCATCAAAGAAAGGGTTAGAAGGGTCAAGAATATTAGAATAGAAATTGTTTCACCATCAACATGAAACCTAGTCTTTGATCAACAAATAAAGATCTCCATTTTTCTTCTTCTTCTCCTTCTTCTACATTGTTTTTCTCAAGGCTTTATGCTTGTATTTACAAACTGAGTATAAGGTTGATATTTTTGAGTGTCTTTCTTATTTTCTTTCGAGACTCTTTCTTTAAAAGATCATGGAATATTTTACAGCCATATATATGACTGATAAATGTAAGCCAAGATTGTTTAAATGATTAAAGGAGGTTTAGTTCTTGCATTTGGAAAGTTTTATTTCTAAGCATTAGTCAATTGGCTTACTGGAATGCTTTGTATTGTTGAATATCTTTTATGACACTCCACATAGAACTACTTTGGGGTGTAACTTTGATGATTTCTCAAACTGTGAGTTTATGAGCTCAATATTTTTGAAGTGCACCTATCATATTCACTTCCGTTTTGAATGTAATACTCATTTAAAGTTCTATGAAATGATCAACACCATTTCACTCTTTTTCTTGTGAGAGGATATGGTTGCATCTTCTGTTTGCAAACGTTTCAGAGGGTTGTAATAATTAAGTTGATAATATATTTATTATGATATTGAATCCTTTCTTTGTATTTTTTTTTATGGTTAAGAAGTTGCTTGGTCCATTTAAGAATATATTTGGTTGTCAAGAACCATTTCATATATAAACTAAAGCAATATAGATTTGGAGTTTGTTGTTTAACATTCTTCCACTTGGCACTCCAATCCAAGAACACCAAGCTACATCTTTTGGAGAATTATAGAGGAGTACCACCTCTATAAAAATGCAAGGGGATATTTTATCCTTGTGAGGTTGTTGTTGGGATTGTGACCAATCTGAACATCAACACGTATCTTCGTTCCTAAATCTAAGGTAGTGGGCGCGTGCGTAGTATATTCATTCTATCAACTTCATGTTCCTATAGCTCCATCATTTCCTTCTTCACCTATGCAATAAGGAATCTCTTGTTTCCCCAATCTCCCTATTCCAATTTCTTGTGCCCATCTATGACCGAATATTGGTCCCTTCTTCCGAAGTTGATGGGGAGGGATGATGAATTGATCCCCTCCTCAAACCAAATGTAAGACTTTCATCGATAAGCATTTCACAATTTGGAATGCTCAACCGAATCCTATTTAGATCTTGTTCATGAACATAGCCTGGGTAGAGCCAACAAACATTATGCCTCTTAATTTCATGCATCACATGCCTCTTACTTTCATGCGTCATGTGCCTCATACTTTCAAATTACTGATTTAAAATATTGGCAAACCTTCCCATCTTCAAATCACATCACATCCATTCAACACTAGTAAAAGACTCTTGCTTCAATGGATTACCATCTCTTACCTATCCTCGACCAACTCTCCATGCAACTAAGAATTTCTTGAAAATAAAATGCATTTTTCCATTTAAAATCATCGCGTGAATTCCACCCCCACCTCTAGTTATTAACCCTATGCATAAATCTGCAAACATGTGTCTCTGGGTATTTACCTTGGAGGGGCTACGGGACATCTGTGGACAAGCATCCACATTTTAAAATAAGCACATGATTCCTATATGTTTCTATGCATCAAGCATATAGGTACTTCGCTTGGGCTTATCTCCTTTACGATTTGACTTGGTCATGGATCTTTGGTTCAGTGTTTGCATTAGTTTGAATGCAAAGTGTGACAAATGCTTTCACTTTTCACTAATTTTAAAATATTGTATTTTTTATTTTATAATATGCTTGGTAGTATCATATATTAACAATCAATAATTAACTTCATATTGGTGATATACTGATATACATGCCACATTGTAAGGACATCTGATTTCAAACATTTCAAATTTTAGTAACTTTTTTAAATAAATCTTTTCAATGAGTCTATGTAAGTTTTATGATCTAAAACTTTTATTTTCTATGCAATGAGCCTCGATAAGTTTTATGATCTCTTTTTGGGTTCTTTGTTCTTCACTTTTAAGATATGTGGGGATTGGAGTTTAGGCTAAGCTCGATTGACTAAGATTAGAATCGCTATGGTAAGTTCTCGTCATATTTAAAAGATTTAAATATTTTAATTTTTTGCAAATGTTATGATGTGATAGTAGCTTATGCATTAATAAAAAAATATAGTTGCATGTCAAAATTTGATAACTCTCCATCTTCTACTAAAAACAATAGAGTATCCCAATTCATGTTAGTGTATTTTGGAATTTTTTTTTAATAAAAAAATATTTAAATATTGTGTATTTAACTATAGCCAAAAACTTACCGTGTTAGTGGATTTTGGGCAATTTTTTTTGAATGTTGTGAGTTTAGCTATATCCAATCAAACAATTGTTGTGTTAGTAGATTTTGGTCAATTTTTTTTTAATGATGTGAGTTTAGCTACAACCAATCAATTGTCAATTTATGGGGCCATACAAATCTATTCTATAAATGAATTTTTTTACCAAGTTTCACATCTTTTTCCATACAAATCTATTCTAAAAAGTTTAGGCAGGTATTTGTAGCATCACTGCTATCTACCTTGTTTTTTCAATATGTCTCTTTCATGTGAATTGTCATATGAGCAACTAGAGGGGAGATTGAAACCATTTTTTCTCACTATTTTCTATACAACTGCATATATCTTCAGTTCGAAATAATATGTATGAGTCCTTGTATCTTTCTCCATATATATCTAAAACATCAATCAAAAGTATACGTTACTCCCATGGTGATTTGTTATATATGCATTACATTCTTTCCCAAATAAATATAAACCAATCAAATTTCCACAATAGTTAGTTTATTTCTTTAAAATTAAGATATGTAAATCACAAAGCAATATCAAAATTATTCTCATGCAACACTAATGATATTAGGATTGAACTTTGTTGGTAAAATTTGAAATAATTGTACTGAAATTTGGGTTATATATTTTATGGTGCAGTCCTTGTAATAACTATATTTGATCTTCCATACCAATTGAGTTGAAATAAGCTATCACCATCTGTCAACTCATCAAGTTGCCAAACCTTTGGACAAGTTCTAAATATTTTAACCTTATGTGTGCACCCCAAAAAAGTATAACTAACATGCACATGTTGTTGGTTAGTAACCTGTGTGCACTTTCAAAATGGACCAAAAAAATAAATAAAATTAAAAATGCATGATCCTCGATCGGATATCACAAAGACCATACATTTGTGCAACTCCAATCTTTAGCCCCAACCGATGAAACTACTTTCTGGGCATATAAATAAGAGGTCCATGGTTGGATGAAGGAAACACAACACCCTTATGCTAGAGAAATAGCTCAAGATTTGTTGAGTTTCCTTTTCCCTAATCCTCTACTTGTGTAGTATCACCTTGGTTCTTCAAGTGTGACAAGTCTTGTGTAGGGTTTGGTGAAGCCACTCCTTGGCTCCCCTACCAAAGTAATATTTGTGTCTTTGTTAAGTGAGAGTTTGATCAAGTGGATGACAATGGAGGAACCTCGATTGAGGTGATAAAGGTGTTGCAATAGGATTAGGTAAAAATCTCTTGTTGTACACTTCTTGTTTCATTAATATTGGTCTCTCCTCTTATCCCCCATAATAAAAAGAATCCCTTGTATTATTTTCGTTGTGTTCATTATAATACAATATTGGAATTGTTGTTTTACCGTTGAGATGAATTTAGTTAGGGTTTATGTTTTGCAATTTAATTTGTTTACCTGAAATTTCAATTTGGAAACGAGAAAGATATTGTTTGTTTGATTGTGTGTAGGTATATAATGATTTCTTATGTTGGAATCCTATTAACCAAATTTCTCATAGTAATCAAGCCCAAACATTATCTACTAGGTATTCCTCTTTCTTATTCTCATTGCGTTTCTCTTATAAAACATTAACTTTTTGGAAAGATTGATAGGAGATCTATTGCCTGCTCTATTAATGAGACTCCAACCCTCTCACCAGGGATATATACTCAGTATCGAAAAAATACTTACAATAGGATTAATGACTCTATTGTTGAGAATTCTTCCATTTGGGTTGGTTTTTTTAGTTTTTGATAGGTAATAGCCTATAGATTATATTGGCTTTACTAGTTTGTTTCTCAGGAAACTTAGACTATGAAGTTGATTGTTGTTTTTGTTGGATTACTGAGAGGGGGGGTGGATGAATAATAGAGCAATTTAATCCTTTTTGACCATATAATCCAAGTGTTATATCAATGAAGCATTATCATCCAATAACTGCAGAGTAAATAAACAATGAACAAATGAACAAACATACACATACACAGTACACCAGTGTTTTATGTGGAAACCCAAATCGAGAGAAAACCACGAAATGCTTTTCCTTATATGTCTTGAAGAATTACATTCATTGGAAGCACCAACTTCCTTTGTTTTCCAGTTGCAACTAGAAGGAGGCTCCAACCCTCTAGTTTCTCAGGCTACAACCCGAGGGAAGCTCCAACTCCCCAATTCTCTGGCTACAACCAGAAGGAGGCTACAACCCCCTATGTTCTCCGGCTACAATCGAAAGGTGGCTACAACCACCTGTCCTTGTTCCGTCCTGCCACCCTGAAGTAGAAGTAGAATGATGGAACCACTGCCAACCTGTCACTGTGAGATATACCGCTGTAAACCTGTACCAATAAATCTGAACCATGCATCATCCATGCATCAAAATGTACCTCAACTTGTACCATAAACAAGTGCATCAACCATGCACCGACCTGTACCAAATAACCTGTAATCAACATGTACCATAAACAAGTGCATCCAACCATGTACCAAGTATATACCAATCATGTGTCAACTACTCAACAATATGTACCAACATCATCAACTATACACCTCATGTATGTGTCAACTCATCAACTACTTGTCTCAACCATGTACTTAACATGTACCTCAACCAAAATCTCTCATCAATTTCATCATCCAAATCTGATTTGTAGCTCTGTAATAGACTTGGTGTATATGATCACATTTCTGCAAACCTTCCTTAACTTCAACAACAAGAGACTAGCATTTTCATCAAACTTTTCTTTAGTCTTACATGCCTAGTTTTGGATTAGTCAACTACCCTAACTTGAAGTAATCATAAATTTGTACTTGTAATGTATAAAGATCTGAAACTGATAAACAATGTTATTTAGTGTGTTTTATGCAATTACTCCAGGTGTCACTACTTGGAACCTCTTAGAAAACGAGTTATAGCAAAAATGGCATACCTTGTTGAATTATGGCTTATTCTAGAGAGATACCTTGTAGAGCGTGCCTCACACAAAATATTTGTTGAATTGATACGAAACTATTACACAACATACTACCAACTGTACCCTAACCAACACATTTTGTTTCACTGAATTTGGATCTTTTATGAAGAAGTTATGACTTTTTTACCCGAAACACTTGTTTTTGACTAGTTTTAGGACTAGCCACAAACCCTATTTTCCACGGAGTGTAACTCCAAAAATACAATGACCCACAAGCTGAATTTTTTACCACAGATACTTGGATATGTTTTCTCAATGGAATAGCAATTTCACATTCTGAATCATTATAAAAAAAACATTATAGTGAAAATGGTGAGATGACCTGTAAAAAACATACCTTAGAAAGCACCATCAAAAGAATTTATGCTTCCTTGCATTTCGGCTTTCTTTTCTTCACCTTCCATCAGAATTTCGGCTCAGATATCCTTGGTCACCTCAGAAACCTATACATATTCAATATGCTCAAGTCTTTTTAAAATGAGAGAGCCTTGCCTCTTATTTATACTCTCCAAGTAGTTTCCTTAAAAACATCTTCTAGGTCACTTGGCCCCACTTTCCTTATTTTAGGGTTAACCCACTTCTAATTTCTCCATTAAATTTATTATTGAAATAATTTATTTTTTTTATTCACTTTCAATTATAATACACTCATTACTTCACTTTATTATTTACCTTTTAAATCTGCCAAACCACTTTGTTCACTTTGACCTTTTGGGGCTTCCCTAGATGACATCTAAAGGGTCCTCCAACCCCGTAAGGCCATAACCCTCAAACCGTGAAGATTTATGTGGCGTTCCACGCCTAGAGGAATGACGTAATACTTTGTATCAAAATGGGAATAATGTGTTGAAAATATATTATAACTCCTTACCGTTATCCATCAAACGACAGAGCTTGGGTCCCATTACCCAAACACAGGGTCTTCAATACCTCCTTGTATAACTGTCTAACCGTGAGGTTTTATGTGGCGTTCCACATACCATAGGAAGCGGAATGAGACCGTTATCCATCAAACAAACTTGGGTCCATTACCCAAACCTGGGGTCTTCAACTTCTCATGGCCATAACTCTCTAACCGTGAGGATTTATGTGACGTTCCACATACCACCGGAAACGGAATGAGAAAAACTATCCATATAGGATAGTTTACCTGACAAATTCATTGTCCATCATCTCATTATTCCACAATTAAGCATGGGTTCTCTTACTTCGCAAAGTGTCTTCCCGTGCGGGCTTTCACCATAAGGGGACCACTTTGGAGTTCATCCATCTTTAATTCTTATCAACCATGACAAGGCAATAATGAGTCATCTTTAAATCAAACAATCTTGGGTCCATTACCCAAACCTTTGTGCCACAGGGCTTTCTTTAAGGGTTGACATCAATGACAACCAACCTTAATCAACAATCTTCCCCTTTGGCATTGATGGCAACACTTTGATGCAATACTAAAATCATATCACTCATGATCCCCCTTGAACCATGCCTCTTTCCTCTGTATTTGATAAATTTTCCTCTGTCCTCTGGATCTGATAAATTTGCTCCCCATGGAACCACGCCTCTGTCCTCTGCATCTGATAAATCTCTCCCCCTTTATCATCAATGACAAAGGTATCTTTCCATCCGGGGCTGCTCCCGCCGACTGAACTGTCCTCTTATGGTGCTTCCTCGTGTACATCTAAGACATACAAGATAAACATTCAAAAAGCATTAAAAAAGTATTCATTTTGGAGTAGAAATAACTCCAAGTCTTTGGCAAAGATATTCAAAGGATTATCATGGAAGTGGTTTTGTAAAGATGTTTGCCACTTGTTCTTTTGTGCCCACATACTCAACTTTGATGTTCTTTTCTGCAACCTGTTCCCGTAGAAAGTGATACTTTATTGGAATGTGCTTCATCTTGGAGTGCATCACTGGGTTTTTTGAGATACTGATGGAACTTGTATTGTCACAATATATTGGAATGGGCTCATCATACTCAACCTGTATATCTGTCAAAGTTTGTTTCATCCAAAGAACCCGTGTACAACAAGTTGCTGCTGCAATATACTTTGCCTCGGCTGTAGATAGAGATACTGATGATTGTTTCTTGCTTAGCCATGATACCAAGCACCCACCTAAGTAGAACGTTTCTCCACTGGTGCTTCGTCGATCATCAATACAACCTGCCCAATCTGCATATGTGTAGGCAATAAGTGATAGATCTTTTCCTTTTGGATACCATAATCCAAACTCTTATGTTCCTTT
>SNQJ01S0079951.1:13856-35794 GCA_010110895.2 Picea sitchensis
TAATAACATTAAAGAATGCTTTAATTCCAATCTCATAAACAATGACCAAATTTTTAATAACATAAAAGAATGCTTTAATTCCAATCTCATAAACAATGAAAAAAAAATAGATTTGAACAATGTGAAATTGCAATTTAACCAACAATCAAATTGCAAAATTCTTTTTTACCTGGAAAAATTATTTAAAATTATTTTAGACTACGTGGAATTAGATTTAGATAACATAAAAAAAAATGGAAATCTTATTTCCTATCGGTAGGGGGGAACCCGATTGAAGATGTAAAATATTCTGATACAACCCTCCTTTATGAAATTGTTCATTCTTGAGGAATAACCCCCCCCCCCCTTTCATTCAGTCGAAGCTGGTGAATTCAATGATAGATTCTTTAGCCAGAAGGCAGGTGGCATTTTCCAAAGTAAAAGGATATCTTATTACATTTATAATGTCCCATCCCTGCTGAAGCAAACATGCCCACTTGAACGCTTTGTTTATGAAAACTTCATCTAATAGAAAAAATGAAAGAGATTTCTTTCTTGTTTCCCCCGCAGCTATTCCTCCTTTACACATATACAAGCTAGTACAAGATGGTATTGGAAATAGAGGAAGACAGTGCATGGTAGTTAGGTAGTAGTAGAAAGCAATCAGAACTAGGAGGGAATAGGAGGGGCTGACAAGCAAAAGCAATGGCAATTAACCGCCTAATGAGATGGAACCAAGCAGCAGGGGCATAGGCGGAATGTGGAGATCAATCTTGACGGCTCATCAAACATACATGATAGGTCATGAGACGGATAGACCGAGCTTAATGACTGTCGTAGATGGCCAGCTTCATTGTGAAATGAGGTACGCTCCCCGTCATTAGGCCAAATGAGCTCGGATCTGTCACTGGTAGGTTAGGTGAACCAAAGTGGATACATTATACATGCGATTGTTGAGCACTTAATAACTAGACCAGATTAGTTGGGATGATTAGGACTTCTTCATGATGGATGACCAGCTTAGAATAGGGAGGAATTCGTAAAGCCCATGACAAGACGAATTCTGGTTGACGGAAGGAAGCAAGCGAAAGAATTTATTACTGGTTGACGGAAGGATGTAAGCTTAGGGGCGCTCTCAGGTTCTATTTATATCAATTCTATAAAGAAGTGCCTTATATGGAGAAGGTAACTCCATACACACCGAAATGAAATGAAAATATCTCGAGCTTAAAGAGTTTCAGTAAGTGGGGAATCACGGATGGACGGATGCTACTCCTAAAGCCATTCTTAACTCCATTGGTTTATGTAATTTTATGTGTGTTTTTGTTTTGTTTATAATATTGATATAAAATAAATGAATATGAAATAATAAAAAAATTACAGAGAACTATGCTCAAACAGAAATTTAACACATGTAAAAGATATATATAAAAACGTATGCAACATGCATATTCCAAAATGTATAAACAGAACCATGCTTAAACAGAAATATAACACATATAGAAGATATATATAAAAACCTATGCAACATGCATATTCCAAAACCCATAAACATATATGCATTTCAAAAATATTATAAACATATATACAAATATAAAAAAAAAAAGAGAAAAATTTAATTTTATATACTTAACACATCAATTTTAAGTTTCTTCTATGACTTTTTACTATTGTCTGACCATTACAGAAGCTTTTGCCTCTGTTCAATACCTAATGACCGAAGTGAAATTTGGTTGGTTAATCCGATCCATCCATCGATGGTCGGAAAGTATGATGGTTATAATGATGATCCTGCACGTATTCCATGTTTATCTCACACGTGGATTCAAAAAATCCCATGAATTAACTTGGGTGACGGGTGTAATTTTGGCTGTGCTAACCATATCTTTCGGTGTAACTGGTTATTCTTTGCCCTGGGATCAAATTGGTTATTGGGCAGTGAAAATTGTGACTGGTGTGCCTGAGGCTATTCCTGTAATAGGATCTCCTTTGGTAGAGTTATTACGTGGAAGTGTTAGCATGGGTTGAATTAGGTCTTGAGAGGACAATGATAACTATATCTGAGCCACCGGCTAAAGGGGTTGTGTGATGAAATTGAACAAGGAGGTTCGTTTTCCCCTTTCCGCTTGCTAAGTCAAAATGCTCTCTGGGAGAATATGTTATAGAAGAGAAAAGGCACATGTCCAACTACTGCTGGATCAATCTAATCAACTGGTGGTCCTGCTACTGCCTCTACCTCTGCTACTGCATCTATCACTGTTACTGTTGATGTGTCGATAGGATCTATTACTAGTGTTGGATCTATAGGTACCGGTACTTGGTAAAGATCTGGAGGGGAATTTTGTTACAATCGAACAACCAATTATTTTGCTGGTAATAAACCACTAAGCAAAAAAACTATAACATTATTTATATCAGTCGACACCAAGGGGTATAAGAGGCAATTACAACGGCCGCTTGGCACATCTTACGTGTAAGAAAATAGACACTATGAAGTTCCAAATTGGTGTGATATTACATTTCATGGATATCTCAATCTCAGTTTCTCTATAATAGAGGGAAATATTACAAATACCATGCATTAAATGACATAAAAAGAAATTTCAAATCCGATTTCTCAGTTTATTATATTAATGGAAATTGACAACCATTAGATTTTTCTAACATATTAAACAAATATAAATATTATTTATCTGAAAACCAAAAAGCCATATAAAGAAAACCATACCTGTAACTAAAATGGACCTCTGTGCCCTCGACCCCTATGACCTCGGTGCCCATGACGTCGATGCCCACGACCCCTGTGCCCACGACCACTGCGACCGCCGATCTCTCGCGAAACAACGAATACAACAATTTTTTTTTCCAAACATTGCTAATCCAATGTCTGGATAATATATAAACAAGATTTCGTCCGAAAGATAGTTCGGCCGAAAGATAGTTCGGCCGAAAAATAGTTTCACCGAACTATATTTCTGCTGAACTATCTTTCGGCCAAACTATCTTTCAGCCGAAAACTTATTGCCGGAAAGAAAATATCCGGCCGACCAAATTTCTACACGCAAATTGAGGGTGCAGTTATTGCTCTGTTCGATTTGATGTTTATTTTTTTGGCCGAAAAATAGTTTGGCCAAAAATAATATCTTTCGACCGAAACATATTTTTAGTTCAGCTGAAAAAAGGTTTTGCAAAATTTTGGAGACGAAATTGTCATGAAAGTGTAACCCACCTTCGTGATTCCACCCATAATAAAAAAAACTCCTTTAATATAAAATAAATATCCTCCTAATTTAAATGATATAAATACTAAATTTTCAATTCCTGCTAGCTCAACCAGTTAAAGTGTGGGTTTTGTTTGCTAGACGATCGAATTTCAATTCCCTTATGATGTGTTTATTTAGGAGGAGACACCAAAAAATACAACCATGTTAAGGGTTGGTGCGGCCTAGGTAGGGTGCGATCCGTACATAATTTTGATGACTTAGATGCATGTAGGTTGTGGTTTCTTAGCCAACAACTGGAATGCTAGCACCATAAGTGATGGGAACATTTCTAAAAAAAATGATATACATAATATTTGAAGTTTTTAATTTTTTATATGTTTATGTATAATCAACTTGAGTGGGACTAATGGTTAATAACATGTCTTTCCTCCTTAGAGTTCATAGGTTCAAATAAAGAGGGGGGTAGGGTATGTATACCTCTGATTAAATAATTATATTGTTCGTTAATTTTATCCTTCCAAACATATTTTAAACAAATTTCTTAAACAAATTTTATAATAATTATAGTTCTTTATAGTTTTGTGATTAAATCACAGTTGGAAAAAACAATGTGTACTGTAATATGTTATGTATTCTTTGTGAACTATAGTTCTAGATAAAACTATATACAACAAGATATTTTTATATGTTTCTTGCGAAGGCTATCCACTAGGGTTTATTGTGCTTGTTTATAGTTCTCAGGTTTCTGTGCTACCAAAAAATGATATTCATATAATCTATGATAGAAAAATGTTTATCATTAAGTATTTAATAACAAGAGCATTCAATAAAAAAATAACACAAACTTATGAGTCATTGATACCTACTTTTTTTTCCTATGTGAGAATGCAACTTATAACTTCCAAATTAATGATGTACTTATTTTATTTATTCTTTACATAACAAAAACAATAACAATGATAAAAAGGAAATACTTTTCTATATAACAATAATTACAATTCCATCCTATATTGTAGTAGTAATAAAAAGTCTATTCATTCCTATATAGAAGTAAATACAATACCAATAATAAAAGTCTATTCGTTCCTATATAAAAATAACAATAATTACAGTTGTATATATGGTTTCTCCAAAGGATATTCATTACGATTTATAGTGTTTTTTTATAGTTCTGAGGTTTTTGTCAGCATTGCTTACGTTTATAATTGCATCTGGTACTTTGCAATGTGCATGTATGGTGTGCTTTTGTTGTAAAATCAGGTTTAAATGCCATGGATGCTTTCCTTCTTTCTTATTACTTTTCCTTTTCCCTAAAACAAGATTTAAAAAAGTTACATCACTCTGATTTTTATGAAGGTAACAATGTTGTAATTTAAATGCTGGTAGCTACATTTTCATACAAACCTTTTATTCTCTCACTTTGTTTTCATCATGAATAGGTTTGCTGTATTTTTTATTTTGAAAGCTCAAGGTCTATTTGCAAACTCAATTGATTAATGTGTAGTTGAGGCACATAATTTATGATATGTGTACGAAAATGTTTTTCATCATTATGGTTTTCAACCATTTTCATCGAGTTATCAATCCCATATTTTATGTCTGATGACCATAGAGAACAATAGAATCATGTTGCTTATGAGGAACTCTGAGAAGGGAGTTCTGAAGGGAGTTCTTAACACAGTGAGTTTCCAACATGATTTCCATAGTGTCATGTTCCTGAAAAGATATGTTGGATTTAATGACATTGAAACATTACACCAATGGTTATAAAAGTTTATCTTTTTTCTTAAGGGTTATAAAAAATTATGTTTTTTCTAAAGGGTAATATAAATTTATGTTTTTTATTAAGATTTGTATTGCATCATGAGAAGTTTATATTATTGTCAACATAAATGTTATAAAATATTGTCAGATTTTAAATATGGGTGAGCATGGTTGAACCTGACCATGGTTCCCTATGGTTGACCACGGTTAAATATGAATAAGCATGGGTTAAAAGGATGATCATCGATGTTGGGATGTTTATCATAATGCGATATAGAAAATGATCATTGATGACAAACACATCCCAACATCGCATTATGAAGTCACTTTTCTATATCATTGATCATTGTTCATCACATTGTGATGTAGGGAAATTCTCATCAAAATAAGATGTTGGAAGATGTTTATCATAATGCGATTTTGGGATGTGTTTGTCACAAAGTGACTTCAGGAATGTGTTCGTCAAAATGTGACGTTGGAAATGTTTTGTAACAATGTGACAAAGGAAAAAGTTACTAACATAGTGAGGTTTCGTGGCCATGGTTGACTATGAAAATGACAATTGTTAACAAAGTTGCTAGTTTATAGTTGATAATGGACATTGGTTGACGATGACGAAGGTCAACATTGACCATAGTTGGCTAAGGTTTACCATGGTTGTCCATGGTTGTCCATGACTATATTTCTACATTGGTTGAATATGTCAAGATGCCTATAGTTTAGCACATGGTGATTATGTAAAACTATGGTTCATCACAGTGTGATATTGGGAGATGTTCATCACAATGTGAAGTTGGGAAATGTTTGTGATATTGGGACGTTGGGAAATTGTTTGTCACATTGTAGCATTGGGAGATGATTGACACTTTTTGACGTTGGGAAATCCTCATGACAATGTGAAGTTGGGATATGTTCAACACATTGCAATGTCGATAAGTGATTGTGACAATGTGAGGGAAGAGGAACGTTCCTCACATTGTGGTGCTGGGAACTGTTCAATCATGAAGATGACCATGGTTGACCAAATTGATAGTTGATAATGACCTTGATTGACCATGGTTGAATATGACCATGGTTTAACATGAGCATGGTTGACCAAGGTCGAAAATGGATGAATTTGGTTGACCATGACCTTGGTTGAACCATGACCATGGTTTAAATATGGTTGACCATCACCATGACATTCATTGACCACGATTGACCATGACAATAAAAATGGTCTACACAATTTCTAATTAATAATGTACGATATGTAACATACGTCAAATTCCCCCCAAAAAAAATTAATGTATTTTGTCAATAACGTAAAAATAGATTTCATCGATGCAAAAATTGAATCCCTTGTCACAAAATTCACCTTATTTGTCATCAAATTACCTAAATTGTATACATCTATAAAGAATCATGTTTCATACATTTATATTCCTACCATAGTATCAACCATTACAATAGTCCTAACCCTAGAATTCTAACTATTTAAGAAATGAACACACCAAAAAATATTTTTTATAAACTTATTATAAAACATGGCCACTAGGTTAATTGCTTTGTTAGTCAAATATAATTTACCATTAATACTTTGATGCACCTGTGTATGCTAAATTTTTATTACTTTTCATTAAGTTTATTGTTTCACTAAAATATCAAACCATTTATTAAATTTACAATGGTTACTTATTTAATCGATTTATGAATATAATTAACGATAAATGTGTTTTGGATTTCGATCCAAGTGATTAGATGATGAGACTCTAAAGGTCATAATAAATGTAGGTGGGTTCTTTGAGCTGAAATTTAATTCAAATTGACTGCTGAGATGTAAACCTCCACTACCCATTTAACTCCTTGTATGCATGGTATGCTATCATTTGGTTTGGACCAACCACATGGTTCCATGATTCCTTATTCACATGGATTTTCTAACCTCGATAAGATATGTATCATAGTACCTCTTCTTGTGTACACACACACACACACACATATATATATGAAGAAGAAACATGTATAAAGTATTTTACTATAATAGATATATTGAAAATCATATCATGATAACTTCAACATAACCTTTGACAACTAACCACATGTCATGCATGCACTGATTGCCATCTTATTGAGCTGACAGGTTGAAGCATTCTATAGTAAAATTTATATATATTAATATTTTGTTGTGATGAGGTGTAGCACCAATTCACATAGACATGTTACCTTTCTCTAACATTTATTGGGATACATGATTATTAATATAAAATAGTGTTTAGTGTTGGTTGTGGAGCCTGATTATCTTCCTAATTCAGAGGTCCTTGTTTTCAGCCATGTTTATACCCCATGAAGTATTTACACCCCAAAATTATGTACACTCTTCCACGCGAGGGAGTGCAGAGGGGGGGTACCCCCTCTACGGGGTCCGGGGGGCCTATCCCCCCGGCTGGGGGGTCTGGGGGCAAGCGGGCCCCCAGCAGGGGTTCAGGGGAAAAGCCCCTGAAGCAAAAATTTCCTTGTAAAAGTATACTGTAATTTCATTATAAATCTGGACCATTCATTATAAGGTCGCAGATCTAATGGTAGAGATTATGTTAGGGTTTTTTTCCCTAGAAGGCAACCCTCTTTTATGAGGGAAATGTATTATGGCTATGGATGATGGTGAATATTGTATTCTGAGAGAGGGGACTGTGAGAGAAAGAAGAGGAAGTTACAGTGGGTTTTATTGTAGGTTGTATCCCTTCATTTGCTGGATAATATTAAAGGAAGGACCTGGCAATTTCTTTGGTGGACGTAGCCCACACCGGGTGAACCACGTAAATCTGTGTCTCTCTTGTATTGTGTGTCTTCTGTGTTTTGTTTCTGCATTTGTTTTATTTTATTGCTCCGCGGTCCTGTCTTTCTAACATTTAGTTTTTACAATTTTATTAGAAGGGGCTGTTTGAAGTCTTAATGAAATCAATTATGCTTTGATAATGACGATCCAAGGAGTTAATATTGGTGTTAGCTAGATTTCATTAAAATCGGTTGATTTTGGTGTTAGTAGTGATTAGGTGTTACAAACATGCATATTAAATTTGGAAGCACAATGTTGGCATGCAACGCAATTTAGTTAATAGTTAACTAAATATGAATTTAAAAAATATATATTAAACTTTGGAGGATAATGTTTTTAATGGGGATTTAGCTATGTAAATTGGAATCCATACAAATTTTCACATAAAAAATAATATACACACTTTAAATAATGTAACCACCATAACAGATGAGTGTTACATAGGTTATGGTTAGACACATGGCAGGCTAGCATGTACCGCTTGTACCGCCTACCATTGTTTAGACTAGGAAATTCTATCATGTGGAAATGAAAAGAACTTCCAATTGTGGAACTTCATATGAGTTTGGGTAAATGAATATCTAGGATTATAGTTCCAATGTAGTTTTCTTTGTTATCTGTCATTTTCTATTGAAATTTTTTTGACAATGCTAACATTTATTAATCGTACAATCTGAACAAGCGTTTTTATATTTCATTTCCCAATGCACCAAGTTTGGAAACACTACCATTTAATAATAGTACAATCTCAAGGAGTATCCATTGAACTGAGTCAAGTTGGTGGCATTGACAACTTTCTAAAAGTCGTGGTCTTCTCACTTTAATTGACATTTATTATTATTATATATGCTAATATATCAATAAAAAGCTTTTAATAAGAGCATGTTCATGTTCTTATACATTTTTTTAATTTAATGTGGATACCATTTTATTTAGATTTATGTGAATCCGTATTAATCCCTTTCATAGGCATGGAGGAACTCTAGCGATCGATAAATTGTTGACCTGGTATTAAATTGTGGATTGACCATAAATATTTCCATATTGTCTATTATTGGAACAAGGGAAGTGAAAGCATTGATTTTTATATGATAAAAAGTACCATGTTTGTGAAGATCTGTTTGGACAACGGATTGAAGGTCTTATTTCCACCTTCGTTATTCCCAATGTTAAATATGTTGGCATATCCAAAGTATTTGGTAGTATATGGTATTTTTTAATCATATATTGGGATATGCATTGGTTGAAGGTGGATTAATGATAGTATTAGTTCGAGTATTTCCCTTAGCATTTTTTACTGGATAGAATACATTCTCTACCATATTACTATGTGCAATTTTTTCCTTATTGTTGTATGGTTCAAGAGAACATGCTTGTCACGCTGCATATTTTCTTAAATGCTTGCACATGCCTACGCCCTTCGATGATCTTGACAGTATTAATTGTTTACCTAACAGTTTCATTCATGGTCGACATTGTTGCTTGAGTGCTCGATCCTTGTTCATTGCTTCGTTCCATGATTCTGGTTGTTGTTTGATTCAACTTTGCAAAGTTAAGGTCATGCACTTGCAGTTCGATCTCTTCGTGGTTGTTGAATGGTTTGTTGTTCTTCAACTTTGCAAATTGTTGGACCTGTTGTTGTGGTTTGCAGTTTTTGGGGTTGATCTCTTGTCATCATTTGTTGACGGGTAAGTTTCCCTGTTGTTATTGTTTTCAATGGTGGGAGTCCCTACCTCCAAATTATGTTGCAGGCCATCTTTGTCTATGCCTTTATCTTTTGTTCCTAGAAAGCATGCATCTTCATATGCCGACTATTGCGTCCATAGCTTTTCCCAAAATTGCAATGTAGAGGGATTTACGAAAAGTAGTTGGGAGCTATCAAAAGAGGGAACCATCGAGTGGGGTGTAGCCATAGGGTATGATTTTATTTTGTGGGTCGGAAAACTACGTCTACCTGTTCTCTTTCTATTGAGTAAAGTTATGGTTTTATTTATTTGCGTTGTTTCTTCAGTTTGGTTCAGTTTTCAGTGTCGGTCTATTTTCTTCTCATCTGCTATGGGTACTAGGAGGGATTCAAGTTGAGAAGAATAATATTGAAAGATACAAATGGGTATTGGTACCCTATTTTGCTTTCATTTTTTATTTTGGTACCTTCTATTTCTTTCCCCTACTTTTCTCTGTTTTCATAGAAAGTGAAAGAATGTAGCATACAACTTCAAAATGACAATTGAAAAGATGAAAGAAGTAATAGATGTTGATTCGTATGAAATAGATACACAGTTCATTATACATGAAAACATTGGCATGGTTTTACATAGAAATAGGCCTTTTAGATTGGATGCATTCTCCTATACTGTTGGGGATTGCGTTTTCGATACATTCCAGGTTCTATTGCATTTCCTCTATTCGTCGACTGAGTTGTGCAATGGATTGATAGATTATTTCTTTACCTATTTTAAAAATGGTGATGTTGAGGCTTTGTAGTCCTATGAATGCGAACAAGAATCTGGTTTTCTTCAGCAGTTTCATGGAATAGATGATGTCGCTACGTATTTTTCAATGATGCAGTTTTTTGCATCTCTAGTTCTACATGCACCTGAGAGGGGACTTTGGGGAGATACATTTTGTATATGATGGTTGTCTAACTGGCTAAATATATCAGTTGGAATAAGGTCACTGACAAGAAAAACAAGATATCTACTATTCAACAAAACTGCATATGACAATCCATATTACATATTGGTCCATGATGCCAATTCTCTTAGTGGTCATTATGAACCACTGTTGTACATAAAAATGTCCATATGCAATATAGAAGGTCCTCGTATTTACTTTTTCGTTATTTGCAAATACCTTCAATCGCAATGAAAATGGATTTTGCATGGCATAGATTGCCATGGTTTACAACTAGAAACAAATGTTGTGTCTAGCTGTGGAGATAGTCTGTTCAATGAAATTTATTGTTTGGTGGTAGAAGAGTTCAATGTTCATTCATTGCGGCTTTACATTGTACAGTCCTTTTGTAATGCGTTTATAGGAGGCATCCAACAGGCATTTAGGTGTTTTCATCAGCACCTTTGCCTGTATCTTGTAGAAAATATGTCGGCAATTGGAAGTTGGCAGGAATACCTTATGAGCATGGGTCTTCCATATGAAAAAGGGAATATGGAGGGTTGCACATTATATTTGCAATGGTTGTCTATGATATTTAGGGTGAATGTCCAGGTGTGGTCGCCCTTGCCAGATGGCACTGTCCATTCCTGGGTTACTGATTCAAATTATGATCGAACAATTGACATCCTCTCCTTGAAAACATATACAACACATATCCATTATGAACCTTTGCTTGGACTTATTGGTAGTTCAGGGTTGACTGTTGATTCCATCCAAATGACATAGAATATGCATAGGCATGGAATTCTTTTTAGTTAAAATGGAACTCCTCCCGATTGCAATATGGGCAGATAGGGTCTGAACAAAAAAGCCATGCGTAAAATTCATGTCATTTGTGATGAATCCATAAATGGATTAAACAAAAAATGTATACTAAGTTATCACAATTTAAAAAAAATTATTCGTCAAATTCATCCGTCTTGTGATAAGGCCATAGAGGCCTTGAACAAAAAATGTAAAGTAGTTATTCAGAAGTTGGGTGAGAGTAAAATTCATCCCAGTTCCCACTAGCTCATCCTTCCCTTGGGCAAGAGACATAGAATAAGTTATCATAACTTGAAAAATCTCATGCGCAAGAGAAAAAAATGCATTTCTACACTTCCTTTTAGAGAGAAACTAACATATCACAATGTAAAGAAATTTGTTTGTGCAGAACAAAACATAAATAGGTGTGACCGGATATCCCAGAATAATCATGTAACTGTGCGAGTTTGTGGTCTACAAGAAACACAAGGCAGTAGTAGCAATGAAAACTGGGAAAGAGTTTCTACCTATACTTCCCTGCAAGAAAGAAAAATCCAAGACAGACCTACATGAAGCAAATGAAAGACACTCCTTCCATTACATGTGGAATTTATGAACAATTGAATTTTTCAAAAAACAATAAGTCTTTCACGCTTGATTTGCAAGAAGAATACCTCTGCTTGACATCACACAATAAACCATTTTCCAGTGAGAAAGTTTGTCTTCCTTGCAAATGATCGCTTGAAAATGGAAAATTGCCACAATTTGCAAACCCTGACCAAATAAGATGTAATACACCACTAGCAGATGTAACTGCACTCATGGAACTTGAAGAGAGACTTGTGTCTCTGCAAATTGCATTTGCTCAAATCAAACCTTGGGGCTATAAATGACCCCAGATGGGCTGAACATGATCAATTATTAATGTGCATGTTCATATAGATGTTGTGAAAAAAGCATTGCCACATTTCATTAAAAATACAATTACAATCATTGTGGCTCTGAAAAGACGCTTGCAATACAAAAATGCCTATCAAATAGGAAAAGTGTGTGTGCATGTTGTTATGAAAGAATTAAAGGAATTATGTTCCAGGGCCCTGTACAAAGCAGAGAACATTTGTATAAATGGCAGCTGGAACAATGTTCTCATAGAAGAACATGGAAACTCTGCAGACACTCTCGAAAATCCTAGTGATTTTGATGCAAGTGATGAATCGGAGAATGAAACACCAGCTGAAACATTGGTGCATGGATTCACTGATTCACAGTGTATTCGTGACTTGAAAGACAAAATTGTTGAAATTGCACCTGCAGAGGGGCAACGTCCACTTGGAATATTCAAGGACATATTTGCTGAGGAGATGAACTTTCCAACACTCTTCTATGGATATCCATGTGGCACTAATATTACAGAATGATTTAGTTATCATAAAATAGTCCGATGGGAGATGCTACATTCAAGCGGTTACTTCTCCTATCACATAACAAATTTGTTTTTCAAAACAATGCACATAATAATAGAGAATTTTTTGTCCTGCATGTGGGTCCGAATAAGAAAAGGCCAATTACAAGGAAGAAAGTTGTTGGCCAAGAATGTGAAGTACAAAGTAAAACTAGAAAAAATTCTGAAATCTAATATTGGATACATAGATTTCAAAAACATCTGCACCTCTCCTGACTATTTGCATCAAAAGAAAAAAAAATGCAATGATCCAACAATTGGGCCTGCCAACATTTTCTGTCACATTTACAAGTGCAGAGCATTGCTGGGATCCATTGGTGGCTATCATTTCTCACCTGCATAGGAACAGGAAACGTAAAAAGAAAACAATACACTGGAAAATAACAACATTGACTACCTCATAAGAAAAGACCTAGTGACATGTACTTGCTACTATAGACATAAAGTAAATTGTTTGAGACAATTGATATGCCATGATGAAACATTTTTCAGAAAAATATCAGACTACTTTTTTGTGACTGAATTCCAGAATAGGGGAAATGAACATGACCACACATTGTTGTGGATAGAGGGTGCACTAGTCTATGGAAGTGATAACAATTCAGACATTAAACAATTTGTGGATAAATACATAACATGCAACACATATCATTTGGATCCAGAACTTGCGAAAGTCCATAGACATTGCCATACAAGAAGTTGTAAAAAACAAAAAAACTCGCATTGTCGATATAACTTTTCCGTGCCACCAATGAGAGCTACAAGAATCATAGAACCAGTTAGTTTATAGGACAATGTTTTTGTTGAGAAATCTAAATCCTTGTTCGCATTTCTAGAACAAGGAGGATTTTATGAAATGATGAGCTTTGATTCCTTCTTGACACGGTTGAATCCTACAGAAGATGAGTACATCCAAGCCATACAATGTACCCTTAGGAAACCAACACTTTTACTTAAACGAAAACTCTCCCATATTTGGATCAACAGTTTCTCGAAGGACATGCCAGTTATGTTGCAAGCAAATCCAGACATGAAGCACGTGTTGAATGCATATGTTGGAGCTTCGTACTGTAACTCATATATGATGAATATTGACAAATCTATGATAAGTGCATTCATAAGAATACACAAAGAACATGAAAAAAGTCATATTGATGCCATACAAATGATACACACACTTGGCAATACATTGCTTAATCTTCAACAAATGTCTGCTTAACAAGAAGTTCACGTTGCACTTTCCTTTCCCCTCACTTGTAGTTCAAGAAAATGTGTCTTCATAAACACATCTCCACTTGAAAAATGGAAATTTGTGCTTAAACCACCTGTGTTGCTGCAACAAGAGCCTGAAAATTGAGAGGACATGGTATGTCTCTCTATTATTGATTATTATGTCCAACTTCCATCTCCTATTAGGCATATCTTCTTAGCAAAATTCATATCGCATTACAAAAAAAATGGTGCACCGATATCAAAAAGAAAAAAACCTCTGTGATACGGTTTGTCAAATACAATAAACATTGTGGCTATGAAAACTATTACAGAAAAAAACTGTTGTTGTACCTTCCGTTTGATGAAAATGAAGACACATTAATACATAACTTCTCTACATGGGAGGTTGCGTATGTTGCATCTAAGACTATAGTGCACATCAATGAAGCTCAATTTGCCTACAATGTTAATCCAACATGGGGTGATCTAGAAGTTGCACTTAATGAGCTAGAAAAACCTAGAGATCATGATGAGAGATTTAGAAACCCAAAAACAACCAAAACTCCTTCAGAGTCCTATGACTTACAAGCAAATTTGCCTCATCCTCCAATGGCTGGAGGTGAAAAATGTATCAATCTTGGTTTTCAAGTTACAAAACATCCTTTCCTAATTGAAAATAATGAATACTAAAGAATAAGATGTATGTTGAATCGTGAAAAACAAACAATTCTAAAGGACATTACTCTTAAAAAATGCTTGAACATGAATAGTCATGTGCACTTGTTCCTTACAGGCGGAGCGGGAACAGGTAAGACATTCACAGCGAAATTATTGTTCCAAATTCTTATATGAATCTATTATTCAAACAATTCCTCTGATCCTATGAAACCAAAAGTATTAATAGTTTCATACACAGGGAAAGATACATACAATGCTAGTGGAACAACAGTCCACTCTGCATTTTTAATGCGTTTTAACAAGTCACAGTTTCTTCCTCTTAGAAAGGAAATGTTGGATACATTATCTAAGATTTATGACGAACTCCAACTTGTTTTTATAGATGAATCATCTTTGATTGTAATTTGGTTCTTGTATTCCATTGACAACTTACTAGGAAGCATAAAACATGTGTAGATGAAATACTTTGGAAACATTGACATGATATTTTGTGTGGATATTTACCAGGCACAACCCATCCAAGATTATTTTATATTTGAACAACATACCGTTAACATGGAAACACTCACCCATGACTTCTGGAGAGATAATATTAAATTCTTTGAGTTGCATACTACAATGCGCTAGACAGATGAAACATTCATTTCAATTATGAATAGAATGTGCACAAACAACCAAACATATGATGACTTGACCTATATCAATTTGAGGTGCTTATGACATGCACCAATAGACCCAATGTTCCTTTACCTATTCTACAGAAATAAGGATGTTGCAAAGAATAACAACCACATGTTGTCGCTCATGCCTGACGATGATATCATCATCAATTTGATTGACTTGGAAGAAGACAACCATGGAAATGTTCCACATCATGAACATTCAGTCACTTTACCTTTGCAACTTGTCCTGAAATTAGAAATGTTGGTTGAAATATATGACTGCAACTATGATTCACAGGATGGATTGGTGAATGGTGTAGATTGAATACTGAAAGACTATACGAAGATAGAAAAGGTGGATGTCCTTTGGATTAAGTTTCATGAACCGCATATAGGAAAGAAACAAGAAAGCAATTTGTCTTATCTATATAATTCAAACACTAGAAGTGATTGGACACCTATTTTGCAAATATTGAATCTAGTGTTGACATCAACAAAGATAGGTCAACTGAAGATTCAAAAACAGTTTTCGATTAAACTTGCATGTGCACATACAGTCCACAGATTAGAAGAAATAAAACTTGATAATGTTTCATTTTAGCCTGTAGGAAGTCAGATACATAGACTTGTATACAAAGCACTGTCCCATGTCAGAAGCATAGAATCATTGTATTTACTATGTCCTCTCACAAAATATAAATTCAAAGTGAAACAGAAAGTTGATATTGAAATGGAACGACTCAGGACCACCCCAAAATGGCAAGTGAATTATGATTACCAATCCATACAAACAAATTCATTTGTATCAATTCTTTCTCTTAACACAAATAGTTTAAATGCACGCATGGATGATATACTAAATGACTATGATATAATGCAATCTGATATTCTATGCTTGCAGGAAACACACATGGCATTATGCATGCAGAACAAACAATTCCCAAACCACAATTGCATATCAAGTTACATTACACATAGGGTGATGATACTGGTGAAAAAATATGTACCAATTTTGGACCATAAACATATCAAAGAAAAGAATGTTGAACTAGTGCTTGCAAAATTTTTTTGCCATGAAACAGAAGTTGCAATACTGAATCTGTATGTTTCTCCCCATGAATCATTCTCCAACATAGTGCACGCTATTTCTAATACATTGGGCCATTTCCATCTGAACGACCCCATTGTGCTTGTACGAGACTTCAATATTAACATGCTACAAAATACTGGCAGAACAAAAGAATTAGAAAACTACATGTGCAAATACAGTCTCCACTTTCTTTTCAACAACACAGTCCATCTGCAAAACACACTTATTGATAATGTCTAGTCCAATGTGCCCATTCCAGAATACAGTATATTTGTCTTAGACACATATTTGTTTGATCACGATACAATTGGTATTGCACTTGAATTATGACATATACATCAAACTTATTGCAAACGGATATTTCTATGTTTCAAAGCATATATGTATCCCTGATTTTTACACATATCATTCTGGTGAGCATACAGACGGTGTTCGACTCCTATTATAAAATATACATTGTGCCAAAAAAAATAAAAATGTACATACTCCCAAAAACTATTTCTGACTCTATTCATCTTATTCTATTTTCTTTTTTGTATATGTACATAGTAGTTGTCTTTGTCTTTTTCATATTCCTTTTGTTTTGTGATTTTTTTGATACCAACAGAAAGGAAAACTATAAGGTGCAAAGAACTCCTACCCAGAGATGTAGACAAATCCATGAAAAGGTGCATTCTTTTTCTACCCGTGTTCCATAGTAAATAGATTTTTGTTTACTTTCTTTGTATTTGTCAAACTTGTTTACAACTATGTTTTGTTTTATTTTATTTTTCTTACACCTAGAGGCCGCTACCCTGCACGTCCGCCATCCAATAGAAATGCAATGTTGAGCCAGCTGGCCTAGAAGTCCACCTGTCAATTTGTATATCGCCCAACTATGAGTGTTATTTGCAAGACACAAAACATTAGAGGCATAATCTATAGTCTTCCCTGAAACCTCAAAGAGTTTCTCGACCTTCTGCTCCTTTCTTCTGTTGCTCTATGGGCAAAGGCATAGTTCCTCCTGAGCTTTAGGATTTAGAATAAGTCCACCCTCACACACTCCTTGTGCTATAGAGTATTTTGCTAAACTCATATTCGAAGTATTTCTTGTAAAGAAATGCTTCATGCCCTCCTGGTGTTCTTCAGCTTGATGCACACCTTGCAGATCCTTTCTCCATAGAGTGTTCAACAGCTCTATGAGTGTCTTCTCTTCGACAATTCCCTTTCCTCATAACTCAAAATGGAGTTCTCTGGTGCACTCTTTACACTCGCTCAATGACCTCCTGGTAGAGTTTTATAGAACCTTCAGTAGTTCTGTTTCTTTTCTGTGCCTTCCTTTGCACAGTTCCTCATCCTCCAAGGTGTTCAACAACCTTGAGTTTCCTCCTTGAATCTGTGAATCTTTCTTGTGTGTACTCCTTGCATGTTCTTTCTGACTCTGCAGAGCTCAGATGTGCACTCCTTGCTCTGGCTACAGAACTTTCAGTGCTCTGTTGTGCACTCCTTGCATGGCCTAAAGAACCCAGACATAAATCACAACTCAATGAAATAGACAATAAAATCTATCTATAACCTGTATCTACAGTATACAAGTGACACTCAAATGCATAAACATACACAGACAATTCATGGGCAGGAAAAACTGCTCTTTGTATTAATTTCCAAATTCCTATACAAATGTTTACAAAGGATGGATTGTAACAAGTCTCTGCTCTCTCTCGAGACCTCTCTACTTGAGAACTCCCTCCCTAACTCTCTACTGAAATTTCTTCATTACAAAATGGGGGCTCTCTCGAGCTTATCCTCAACCATTGTCTCTGAGCTATCGCTATCACCTTGCGGCTCCTACGACTACATTACATAAATGGATGTCCAGTCCTGATAGATCTAGACTTAGCTGAAGGTAACCATTTAAGGAAACCTCAACCACTTCTTGAACAGTTGTGTGGTGTGGCATTAAAAGCCTTACAACATTTATTGAAATTTCAAATTTCAAAATTGAGAGGGTTGCGCCTCTCCCTTTCTCCATTAATGCGTGTTGAAAGTGCTAGTTGGTTGGCACACTGCTGACATGGAGTGATGCTCCTGCATCACCAATCCTTATCCCTCACATACACAATATCTTCAACCTAGTAGTCATGCAGGGCTTCCCTAAACCTTGGACGCAAAGCCTCATTATTCCTATTTTTTAAAATGGAGATAAAAACATTACCTCTAATTATAAGACCATTATGATTAGCCCGATTTTAGCCAAGCTTTATGGAATTATTTTGGAAAAGAAGATTAGCATCTGGMTAGAAAGTCACGGTAAAAGAGATAAAGGCCAGGCCAAGTTTAGGAGATATCATTCAACTGTGGACCATCTTGTTACCTTTAGGATCATTGCAGAGGATTTTTTCAATACTAAAACCAATGTTTTTTGTTGTTTTGTTGAATTTAGAAAAGCTTTTGACATGGTTCCTAGGAAAAACAATTGTAAATCAGCTAATCTTTGGAGTTGGAATAAGAAGAAACTCCTCTTTGAGACTCTTGTTGCACCTATTATTGTTTATGGATGTGAATTTTGGGGTTGTAGTATCTCTCATGAATACTGGAGAAAGATAGAGAAAATACAAAAGAATTTTATAACCTATAATCTCAAAATTAAATGAAATATGCCCTATCCCATCCTCATAGAAACAAGCCTCTCCCCCATTGAGAGCATGGCTATGACTAGATACCTAATGTATAAGAACAAGTTAAACAACATGGAAGACAAGAGGCTACCTAAAATTTCTTCAAAATCAAGTCATAACCACCATCGACTCAAGTGAGGATGGCATAAAGACGCCCAGTCTTGGATAAACTATTGGGGAATCATGGAAGAAACCAATTTTTAGAATAAAGATATTTAAAAAAAAAAATTCAAATCAAAATTTAAGGAAAAAATGTGGTGTGATAAAGAGTTAGAGGAAAAAAGAAAATTAAGGTATTATAAAGATGCAATCAACCCTAAACTAGAAGATCAAAATTATTTATTTGTTTTGCAAAGTGTAAAGAAAAAAATAAACATTGCTAAGATAAGAACAAATTCTCATGAGCTCCATAGTGAAACTGGACGTTGGTCAATTCCTAAAATGCCATGGGATGAAAGAGTGTGTCACATTTGTGATACTAAGAAGGTTGAAGATGAAAATCACTTTCTCTTATATTGTCCAACCTATACTCATATTAGATCTCATTTTCAAAATATTGATCACACTACCAACCTTCTTAACCTCTTAACTCAACAAAAGTATGGTGATCTTGAAAAGCTTCTCTTAATGATTTTCGAGCACAAAAACAAAATTCTAAAGAATCACAAGTAATCAATTACCGTCTTAAGGTCTGATATACCAATTAGGTCTTAGTGGATGTTAATCATCATAAGAATCATCATCATCATTAAACATATCTTAATTTATAGTATATTTATTTTTAATTTTTTCGAAACATTTTTAATATTGTTATTATTTTTTTTACAAATTTAATAGTGAATTCACATATTTACATACATATTGTCAAAATAGTTAAATTGTAGAGAGTCAAAATATATGTTAAAAATACATAATGTTATGATATAATTAATTTTGTGAAGAAATTTTTAGTTTTGATGGAACAAGAGATTCACAAAGAATCTTTTCAATGAAGGAATTTTTAGTTAGTGATGTCACATGAGGTTTCTCAAATAGTGAGTTTCTTTTAAACTTGATTTATATATGAAAATTCAGATGAGTTTCTTTCAAGACTTAATTTACATTGGAAAATTCACATAATATGAGAACATAAATGAATGCCAAAAATACATATATAAAATAAATTAAAATTTATTTCTGAAAAATAATTATTCCTTAGACTTTGAACTTCGTGGAATATAGAGAATGCCTTTGTTGATGGATAATCACATTGGATTGTTTCTCGGGAGTTTTCCCTTTTTCTGCCCATGTTCCATAGTAAACAGATTTTTGTTTACTTTCTCTGTATTTGTCAAACTTGTTTGCAGATATGTTTTGTTTTATTTTATTTTTTTTACACCTAGAGGCCGCTACCATGTGCGTCCTCCATCCAACAGAAATGAAATGTTGAGCCATCCATCCCGGAAGTCCACCTATCAATTTGTATATTGCCCAACTATGAGTGTTATTTGCAGGACATGAAACATTAGAGGCATAATCTATAGTTCGCAAGTGCAGGATCCAAATAAGTGGCTAAATATGGAATAAGGTTCTGGGAGCCCACCATCCTTAGAGTCTGTCAATTTGTATATCGCGCAAATCAGTAGAAGTAAAATGTTCAACCGACCAGCTTGCAAACCCTCTTATCAATTGAGAAATGTTGGGGCGGTCAGCCTGCAAATCCTCTTGTGAATTTATTATCATAAACTATTTGTAAGGGACCGAACAATAGAGATTCATTTTTAATCTCGCCAGCCCAAGAACCCATGCTCCAGAAACTGTACATGGTCTATAAAATCTCAGCCACCTCACAAGTCCGCTTATCAATTTGTATATCGGGGAACTTTATGTGCTATTTGTAGAACACATAACAATAGAGGCTTATTTTTTGACCCCTCCTGCACAAGAACATGCAAGTATGAAATGAGATATCGGTACATGGTCTATAAAATCCTATTGTTTGCCTCTCCTACCGATGCTAATTCCACCCTTTTCGCTCATAGTAGACTTAGCCAACTGATCAATATCCACCAACAAATTCCAATTCGCTTCGTCCTCTATATCGCATCCTTCATCTATAAAATCCCTCCTTGTCCTTCTCTACCAATATCCATTGCAATTCTCTTTGATTTTGTCCGTGCATCTTATCCTTCATTTTTGAATTCCTTATCCTCTGTGCCAATATCCTCACTCCCTCCCTCTTTCTGCATTAATCTGAATCACAAATAAAAAATGCCAGACCATTTAGTTTGCATGTATGTGTCTCTAATCTCTGCCATTGTCTATAATAACTGGGAAACGTAGAAGATGGATGGCATGATAAGATGACGGTGGTGTTGGATGGAATTATTATTATTTGGAATGTAGCGTAATGTAATTACAATATCAACTATGGATGGGTAATCCAATCCATTTACTTACGGTCTCTACAATGTAAACAAATACAAAAATGGTAGTGAATATGAGAGAAACGTCAGCAAGGTATTGCAATACATGGTGAATGCTGCTACCCCCACTGGCGAATTGGAAACATATACTTATGGCAGACTCTACGACCTTCTGCAATGTAGGCCTGGCATATCTCACCACGACTGCCAAATCTATTCCATTGTAGCCTCCCAAATGGCTTATCAAGAGTTCCCCAATGCCATACACTACTACATATGGGTGGATTGTTCGACAAAAAATTTGCACACTTCAACTAGTTTCATATTTTTTTTTAAACACGGTGGGATTTTCTCCGCTATTTCCACGAAAGTTCATCACAATATTGATGAAAATCTTATTTAAATCTAGTAAGGATTTTCTTCGCTATAGAGACGAACTTTCATGGAAATAGCGATGCAAATTTTGCTTATCTCATTGGTCGGTGTTAACAACTAGTTGACTATTTTATCTATATATACGTGACTTTAAGAGACTTTGTGACACAATTGCTATAGTTGTGACATTGTTCTTGG
>SNQJ01S0079953.1:11071-22892 GCA_010110895.2 Picea sitchensis
ATTACTTTATATTGCTTATTGAATAATATCAGATAGTTATTGAAGTACTAACCCTTTGAGTTATAGCATGCATATATATATTGTGTTGTTGTTGTCTTGTTCCGGGCAGGTGTTTTCAATAGGGCATACACTTCATTTATTGGCTGATTAGCCGAACTGTCTGACATTGGTGGTAACCTATGAGGAGGGAACTCTAAAACTTGACTTTATACCTTCTGCCTCTTCAAACCCCAGGTTGTCGGGGACGTCTCCCCTGGGCTAACCTCCCTAAATAGAAAGAACCTCCCCATGGAGGTGACATTGGGTGGGGAAGGTTCTTGTTACGCCAGTTTGATCTCTATCCTTTAGCCTTTGACCTAAACTACAAACTGAGCGATAACAAGGTCCATCACTTCACATTTGTCCCTATTATATATACATCCAAGGTTTCAATATAATTTTTTTCCCATGGCCTTATGAATTATCCATAGTTTTTTTCTTTCTTTTGTTTTGAGCTAGCTCCCATATCATCATAGTATCTTTGCGTAAAATCATGTATGGATTATTAATCGATGTTAAATGTATAACATAACATGACACTTGTAAAACAACATAATCCTCATATCCATAGCACTACCCTTTATTGCGAGTGAATATCAACAGTGTTTAGCAACAATGCATCAACCATCCATGTTGTCAAAACGAACGAAACCAAGACTGCATCATCGACTGTATAGGACTATGTAGGCAACATCATAACAACAACAACATATAAGCATAACATGTATATCATTGCGCCTCTAGTCTACAAGGGGGTCCCACCTACTAGTTAAATATTGATATCACAAATAAATAATATAGCTTAGCAATCCTTTGCGAGCAGAATTCATCGTTGCAATTTTAATCGTCAACAGTGTGCTAGTGTGATTACCATGCTTCAATGCTTCTCCTCAACATATGTGTCTGGGTCCACAATCAACCTCCATGACGTATGCTTCTCAACCTAAGCATCCTCAAGTCAAGTGTCCAACCTCCAAGGTGTATATCACATCATCCCAAGCTCCCAAGGCTAAGAGACCTCCTCCAAGTGCCTAGAGCTCCTTTTCCTAGGTAGGTTCCACACCTAATGAAGCCACTAATTGCTCACATTGTGGAATCCAGTGGATTAGTCACAATGCCAGTTAGGATAACAACCTCCTTGATAAGGACACCATTCTAGCACTTTAACCAAGGTAAGACATCCACCCAAACTGAGCCATCTACATGTCCATGAAGCATTGCCAAGGCACTAGTGTTGGGTGGATTTTTTTTTTGAAATGACCCCAAAAGCTAACATGAACTTCGTGACGACACTATGAATATAGATTGGTGGTGCGGTTAGTTGTAACTACTAAGAAAGATGGGCACATTGTTTGACCACATCCTCTATCTTTTGATGTCAAGCATTTATATCTTTAATCCATTCATCAACTTCATTCCTGGATGACGACAAATTTTAGTGCTAGTTGATAACATCTTGTTGATCATGAGACCTATGTAAAAGTTGTTATAAATCATTTAATTATCGTGGGAGGGTTGTGCAATAACCATCAAATTGATTAACATTACTAGAGATAGAAACATGGGTTTTTGACACTATTGTATGTTTTTTCCACGGGTTTGAATGGTGTCAATGAAGGTCTCAAGTGTTGTGTGGACTTTTATTATCTAAGGTGTTTCTTATTCAAGTGTGTTCATGCACACAATGAGATTGTTTGCTCAAGACTTAACATCACATCACATGATAATCAAATCCTTAGCTTCCTTCTTTTTATATGCTAATTGCTTTTTTAAACTCATCACTATCATATTCAAGGTGCATTGTGCTCTTTGTAGAATGTTGTCTAGGACTTTGCTAACCATGTCTTCAACTTGGCAATCTCTTATTCCAATCGCTTACAACTCCAAATTATCTCTTTCACATTGGAAAATCTAAGTTCAAACATAAACTAGTATACTATTGCCTATGCTGCTAGGGAATCGTTAAAGATCATGTATTTAAACTCTTCTTGTTCCACAACACCATGAATTATCCAATACATGGTATGTCACCATGTAAAGGTTAAATTATGTATGGCATGATAGGTGTGGAGGAAAAGCCCGATCTGGATCTTCCTTTGATCAATTGCAGCTAAGATTGTTATATACATGTTTTTGGCATAGGGGTATATGTGTGTAGTGATGAACTATTGGGAGTTGTCTAATGTTGGGGAAGAATATGTAGAGGAGTGAGTAGAATTAGTTATTCGAGGATGTTGGGGAATGGGATTACACAACCAAAGGGAGACTTTTTTGGAGTGAAATCTTTAGGTGGGGTAGTGGAGGGGGTGAAGTGGGAAATTCAAGGACAACATAGTGGGGCTCTAGAGTGGACAATGTAGGGGTGTTGGTCAAGTTGTGTAGGGTAGTGAGGGAGGGAGGTGTGAACTCCAGCTAAGGACACTATGTGTTTATTAGTGAAGGAATGTTATTATGATGTTGTTCTTCCATTACATGGATTGGCAAAGGGACTCAATCATCATCAGTCGAGGGTAACCTAATGGACTAAGATAGATGGGTATGTAGGCATGCGTCTAATGCATCTCCCACAAGGTAGGTTGAATGGGTAAAGAGATGTAATATATGTTGTGTTTTTTAGGTGTCCATGGGTGTGAAATGCAAATGTTGTGACAAGGGAAGATGGGGTACGTGATCTAAGCATTTGTAGAGATTTTGTTGTTGATGGGACCATTCTCATTCATGTCCCAGGGAATTTGAAGGTCACATGGGTGTGGATCCCAAATTGTTAATTGAATGCTATGTGTTGTGTTGCATGGGTAGTGCGAGTGTGTGAAACTCGATAAATTCATTTGTCATATTATGTTTTTTATTAGGTTCCTTTAAAATTTCATTACAGTGCATGTGATGAGATAAAGGTTGGTGTGCCATGTTGAGAAAGGTATTGCATAGAGTGTTGTATTAGATTTATGGATATAAACTGTGTAAGGAGTTTTTGAAACATCATTTCTCTTCCCTATATCCAAGGCATTGTTGATCTCAAATTCAAAATTCTCGCTAAAAAGAATATCAAAACCGTCTTCAAACCCTTCAAAACCCTAAAACAATCTTTCAGATCCGCCAAGGATAAATCTGACTCCATGCTTGGCCCAAGAGTTTACGAAATTCCTTGCTTTTGTGGCAAATCATACATTGGCCAAATTGGAAGATCCTTCGAAGCCCATCTCAAAGAGAACATAGCTGACACAAACCACAGTCACGTCTCTAAATAAGTTATCGCTAAACATTCTTCTAAATCTAAAAACTTAATATGTTTCGATTAAACCATAATCCTAGCCTCAACACCCTATTACCCATCTCGCATCATTCTTGAAGCTTTTGAAATTGAAAAACATCCAAACAATTTTAACTGAGATGATGGATACAAACTCAACCAATCCTGGAAGCATGTCATTCATCGCCTTAGGCATCAAACCTAAATTGCTTCTCCTTCCTCTAACTTTCCCTCTTCCCCTGTCCTAGTTGGTTTCATCTCCCTTAACTTTCCCTCTCCCCCTCGATCCTCTTAATTTAATTCTCCCTTTTCTTCTTTCTCCAATCTCTATGTTTCTCCTTTTTTTATAATCTAAAGGGCCCCCTTCCCTTCTCCCCTCCTCTCTTATCCTCTATTTTAAACCGTGACTTATTAATACTATTTTTATCCTTAGACCTTTGAGTATATTTTTAATTAATCATTTTTAATCTTTATCTCAATCTTTCCTTGAGTATCTTCCTTCAATTATTCAATTATTTGATTATCATTTCAACGGTCAATTCTTATCCTTAAACCTTTCACTTTATTCTTAATTAATTCTAATTGATCTTCCAATCTAATTAGTGGCTTATTAATTCTATTTGTATCCTTATACCTTTGATTATATTTTTAATTATAATAATAATCTATTTTTAAGGTCATGGCCAAGCCAGACACCAAATTGGTGTATGAGACCCCCTTGTTTGTGGGACAAGGGACCCTCTCCACCCAGCGATTTGACTAGTAAAGTCTACGAAGTTATACATACCCTACCCCCCTTTGGATTTGACCTTGTGACCTCTTAGGAGGAAACACATGTTCTTAACCATTAGGCCCACTCAAGTTGTATTATTATTAATCATTGTTAATCTTTACCTCAATCTTTCCTCCAATATCTTCCTTCGATTATTCAATTAAATGATTATTAGTTCAACAATCAATTCTTATACTTGAACCTTTGACCTTTTTTTTAATTCTAATTCATCCTTATCTCATTCTTGTCCAAAATATCTTAACCTTTAATTACTCGTTTATTTAATTATTATTAATTCATTACCCGTTACTTAACCTTCTATTCTATTAACTAAACCTTGTCTCATTACTTTTCACTCACCTTATAATTAATTATTTATCTTTTTATTCTTTAATTTTTATCCTATTTGTTTTAAATATTTTTCCGTTATACATTAATTATTAATAATTTTAACTTTTTATTAATTCAAATCAGTCATATTACAACAGTTAGGCTTTGTCCACTTTGTCCCCAACGTTCATATTAATTTTGGTCTTTATAAGACTCCCCTCAACACTCTTTTCAATCCTCATTACTTCATTAGTACCATGATGGGTGGAGTGTCCACTCGAAGCGCTAGACGTTTAAAAAAACTCCTTACATATTATATCCAAAAATCTAATACAACATTACGAGGAACCATGAAAGCCTACATACTTTGAAAGCAAGAAGCGTTCACATGCTTGTGTCCTTTTGCCACTCTGATTATGGGGTGCCCTTATGTCTATACTAAATGTGCTTAGTTCCACACAATACAAGTCTTTGTGCTCACAAAGGGTGCACTACAAACTCTATAATCCAATATCTACTATAATCCATGGGTGATGAGCTAGTTTAGTTGGAAGGATTACCTATTATCTTTACTAGATGAGTGGGGATGGCTATTTGTGTCTACATACTTTTGCATGATTTCAAATTGGACCTTTGGAACTTTTAGACACTTTTGTGACTTTACAAATGGTCCTAAAGCTCTAATAACCACAAGAATACAACATTTTTCTCTTTGAAACCAAATTAATTTTTATGTTGAAAGCACATTGATCATGAGTGGTGTGCATATTGTTTATACTCTGGGTAGAAAACTAGGTGTGGTTATTGCTTCAGTCATAATGCATGTGACCATTAGATCATTTTTTGGGCATTGGAATATTGGGCTGACATGTAGGGTTGCATAAAAAACATACAGGTGACTTTCACGTCAGGGTCATAATGTTAGCAAACTCAGTGGGGCATGTTATAACGAGATCCATCGAAGAGGAGAAAAATAAAAATAGTTTCTATCTAGAATGGGAATCCATGATGCATGCAATCATACATGGCACGAGTAAGTTCATCTAAAGCAAAAACAAACCATGCAATAGGCTATAATGGGTCATGACCAAGTGTAAGAGTTGAAGTGCTTAAACTGGAAGGTATCTTGTGAAAGTGTTGGCATAAAGGTAAAGGATAGAGGAAATCATGACATTGTGAGGATGTCTTGCATGACAAATGGTGAAAGGAAGACATCCACATCTAAATATTTATAAACGAAGTTATCTTATTCTCAAAGTACAGTGAGATAAGTGTTAGCTAGTATGAGGTCATCAAGGTTGTCGAAGGATATTCAAATACAACTTGTAAGACCAAGGATGTGGGAGAGGGACTCTGGGGAAATGCAAACATATATGCTAACCAGGTTCAATGTGTTGTGCAAGTATTCATGTATGATAGCTCACATGAAAACTTCACAAGCATGCAAAGGGTGCCATTACAAAAAAATGTGAGGTATGGACCAAGAGTGATCTGAAACTGGGATGACACTGATACCAAACTTGATTTGTTTTATGCCACTTAACTAATGTCATATTTACAATTACGAATCTATTGAACTTGATTGCATCAAAGGTGAAAAGATGGACTTATGAAGACTTGAATCCCAATTGAATATTAACTTGGTGAATATGTTGTTAGTCTCATAATCCATGACTTAATGCATTTAATAATCATAATTGTGGAAATAAAACATGCATGAGAAAACATGAGACACGAGATCACCGAGTTGTTAATTGAGTTCACCAGAACCTTCTGGCTACATCTCCATATCCGCTTGGAATACAAATCACTTTATTGTCCTTCCCAAAGGGATGAAACCTTCTCACAAAACGTGGCACATGCTCCTTGCAGGGATGAAACCCGGAACAACCTTCTCTCACACAAAAGAGAACTTAAGGCTCTCACATAAGTGACATTTCTTCAGACACCAGAAGGACTGCATTTGATCTATCTCTCCACCAAGGGATGATCCATAAAGGATTCATCCAAAGATCCCACCTAGAGTTTTCATAATGAGTTTATATATTTTCCCTTGACTCCATAACTCAAGGAGACAAGATCCGCAATTTTAGGATTTAATAAAAACTCAAGGACAAAAGTGAGAAAACATCTCAACCAACTCATGAGACCCTTAACTTCCTCCTTGAGACTAGGAAACCACTTGTGATAAAGTGAGGAAGAGTCCAAAACAACTCATGAGACCCTTAACTTCCTCCTCGAGACTAGGAAACTAATTTCCCCTTAAAATTATGAAACTAATTTGTGAGTTGGATTCTCTCACAAAACCAATTTCCCATTTTTACAAATAAATGAATAATACGTGACATTCCCAAACTCACTTCAAGCATTAATCATTTTTCTAATTTGCTTGAATAATACATGAGTTTCTCACTCTTAAAGTATTAATCATTTTTACATTTAAAATAAATCGTTCATGAGTATTAATTATTCTTTGCCACCTACCATCAATTCGTATTTTAATTATCTTCTCCATGGTGTGCAAAGTAATGATTCCTTGTGTGGAGATCCTCTTGGATCACAACTCTCCACAAAAAACACTTTTGGTCCTCCAAAAGTATAGAGGGAAACTTGAATATCCGCAACCAACTTCTAGGAAGAGTCTTACACTCCACGATGCACTTCCCTACTCCTTGATTTGCATAACAAATGTTTCTGAAAGGCCACACCCTTCTTCTCCTTCACCTTTGTACTTCAGAATGAGGATGTCAATGCCAACACTTGCACCAATGCAAATCTGCAGCTGATTCCCTGATCTACATAACAAATGTCTCTGAAAGGCCGCACCCTTCTTCTCCTTCACCTTTGTACTTCAGAATGAGGATGTCGATGCCAACACTTGCATCAATGCAATTTTGCAGTTGATTCCCTGATCTGCATAACAAATGTCTCTGAAAGACCGCACCCTTCTTCTCCTTCACCTTTGTACTTCAAAATGAGGATTTCGATGCCAAAACTTGCATCAATGCAAACCTGTAGCTGACAATACATGGATTAGAACTTTTGCAACATTTTCAAAGAAATACCATACTTGTCAAGAGTTTATTCAACACTCATGGACAAGTTTACAATGATTGTCAAGACAATCCTTAGGCAAAATAATGCCTCTCACTCAATAGTGGCTAGAAGACCCATTAGAATGTTGTCAAAACAGACCTAGGAAAAACAATGCCTCTCACTCAACAATGGCTACAAGACCCATTACAATGTTTCCAAAACAGGCCTAGGAAAAACAATGCCTCTCACTCAACAGTGGCTATAAGACCCATTACAATGTTGCCAAAACATGCCTAGGAAGAATAATGTCTCTCACTCAACAGTGGCTATAAGACCCATTACAATGTTGCCAACAAGGCTTACAAGGTTTAGGCGTAGAACAAAATGCCTCTCACTTTCATCATCAATTTCAAGAGTGGCTAATTACAACCTTTTACATCATTAACATTAAGGTGAATACCCCCAAATGTGCACTAGTGGCAACTCTATGGTTTTTGAAATCCCCCATTACAAACATGTGCAAAATAACAAATAAGGAAAATTCGATCATCATCATATTCGTCTCGCAATTCTAAGACTTTTGGCTGTAAACATGACTACTTTCTATCGAAGTGTCAAAATGGCCTGTTATCGCACCATCTCGGTTTGCGTGCAAGGCTCAAACAATGAATTTCCTGCAATAATTCAGATCTTACTGCCCTGCTGCAACATTAAAAGATCACAAGAATCTGCAACATACATTCATCCTTTTGCAATTTTCAAAAAGAGGCAAAAACCATAAATGCATAAAACTTACATTGGTTTTCGTGCCAAGGCGCTCAACCAATTGCTCAAATCTTGGCATACATAGCACCAACAGGTTCGTCTTGTCATTTTACAACTTTTGACTGTAAACTCGACCTATTCTAAAAGGTGTAACTCTGCCTCAAAAAATGTGCCATGCATTAATGACAAAAGTGGGCTTCTTCCATGAGCCCCAAAATCCGTTGCTCAGATCCAAATTCTGACTGCACCAGTGGACTCGTGGTGAAAAATCATGCAAAAATGATTGTACTTTCGTCAAATTTTGGCACTGTCACTTCTGGACCCCCTGGGCTCTCTACCTCGATTTGCGTGCCTGCCATGCATTAATGACAAAAGTGGGCTTCTGCCATGAGCCTTGAAAATCCATTGCCAAATTTTGATTGCACTAGTGGATTCGTGGTGAAAAATCGTAAAAAAATGGTTGTACTTTCGTCAAATTCTGACACTGCCACTTTTGGATCCCCTTGGGCTCTCTGCCTCGATTTGTGTGCCAACATCAGTGGTACACCTGCATTAAATGCACCCACATTGAAATATGTTCCCGTACTTGGGAAAATTTGGGTTGCCACGTGGCAACCTGTTATTGGGCCATGTGGCGCCCAATCACCTGCACAGTCAACACCTAGTCGACGTACGGTCAACGCCACGTCATCATACGACATGCCACATCATCAACCTACATTAGCGCCACATCACGGTACGAGCTACCACATCATTGACTTGCGTCAGTGCCACGTCACTGTATGACTTGCCANACAGTCAACACCTAGTCGACGTACGGTCAACGCCACGTCATCATACGACATGCCACATCATCAACCTACATTAGCGCCACATCACGGTACGAGCTACCACATCATTGACTTGCGTCAGTGCCACGTCACTGTATGACTTGCCATGTTATCGACCTGCATCAATGCCACATCACTATACGACCTGCCACGTCATGTTGACGTCATTCGTCGTACTGTCCAGTGAGCCACCACGTCATGGTGATGTCATCATCCGTACTGCCACATCAACACCCAATTAGCATGCCACGTCATGTTGATGTCATCATTCATACTACCACGTCAACACCTAATCAACATGCCACATCATATTGACATCAACATTCGTACTGCCACGTCAACACCAAGTCATCATCTGTATTGCCACGTCAACATCCATATGACCACATGGCTCTACCACGTCAGCATGTTGACATCAACACTGCATTGACTTCGCCATATTCACCTATTTGCCAAAAAATTCAGATGGCCATATCTTTGTCATCCATACTCTGTTTGACGAACCGTTTGCACCGTTGGAAAGCTCTGGACGAGTTCTTCGACTTGGTGCTGGTTTTGTCAAATTATGGGCACTTTGATTTTTGAGGTATTTTGGAGCCCCATGGCTCATTCAAGCTACCCATTTCCTATCTGTCCAGATTAATAGGCCTTCTTTTCTTTGCATACTCTGCTTGGATGTTTTGGTTGATTTCTTCAAGCTCTTTGATGCTTTTCCCATCTTGTCTTCAACACCTGGAATCCCTGTCAATCTTGCTCTGATACCACTCAATCTAAAACCGGGGTGACACTGATACCAAACTTGATTTGGTTCTAGGCCACTTAACTAAGATCRGATTTACAATTACAGATCTATTGAACTTGGTTGCATCAAAGGTGAAAAGATGSACTTATGAAGACTTGAATCCCAATTGAATATTAACTTGGTGAATATGTTGTTAGTCTCATARTCCATTACTTAATGCATTTAATAATCATAATTGTGGAAATAAAACATGCATGAAAAAACATGAGACAAGAGATCACCGAGTTGTTAATGGAGTTCACCAGAACCTTCTRGCTACTTCTTCGGATCCACTTGGAATACAAATCACTTTATYGTGCTTCCCAAAGGGCTAAAGCCTTCTCACAAAATGTGGCACATGCTCCTTGCAGGRTTGAAACTTGGAGCAACCTTCTCTCACACAAAAGAGAACTTAAGGCTCTCACATAAGTGACATTTCTTCAGACACCAGAAGGACTACATTTGAGCTCTCTCTCCACCAAGGGATGATCCATAAAGTATTCATCCAAAGATCCCAMCTAGAGTTTTCATAAGGAGTTTATGTAGTTTTCCTTAGCTCCATAACTTAAGGAGACAAGATCCACAAATTTAGGATCTAATAACAACTCAGGGACAAAAGTGAGAAAGCATCTCAACTAACTTGGAAGACCCTTAACTTCCCCCTTGAGACTAGGAAACCACTTGTGGTAACGCGAGGAAGTGTCCAAACCAATTCACGAGACCCTTAACTTCCTCCTTAAGACTAGGAAACTAATGAGTGAGATTGCTGTGGGTGGGATTTTCGGTTTGGATCGGAAAAGCCACAGTGTAGTCAATAGGTTGTCGACGTTTCGGATCCAAATCAGGATCCATCTTCAGGACAAAGAGCCTGGGTTTTAAGAGAAAGAGAAAAGTTGGTATAAATACTGGAATTATCTTAGTGTCGGCTAAGAGGAATTATTTAACAAATTTTAATTATTTTGTAAGATATTACTAGGGTTTATTAAATTTTTGTTTATTTAAAGGTTATGATAGTTTATTATGAAACTAATTTCCCCTTAAAATTATGAAACTAATTTGTGAGTTGGATTTTCTCACAAAACTAATTTCCCATTTTTACAATTAAATGAATAATACATGAGATTCTCAAACTCACTTTAAGCATTAATCATTTCCCTGATTTGCATGAATAGTACATGAGTTTCTCATTCACTTAAAATATTAATCATTTTTACATTTTAAATAAATCATTCATGAGTATTAATTATTCTTTGTCACCTATCATTAATTAACATTTTAATGATCTTCTCCATGGTGAGCAAAGTAATGATTCCTTGTGTGGAGATCCTCCTGGATCAAAGAGACAATCATCGATCACTTGTACGCTTAAGGAACTTTGTACACTGTTGTAATGATACTTCCTTTTCATGAGTAACCACGACTTCAAAGGGAGCATTGGTGATAACATGGAATTGGCTTTTGGGCTCAACACAACAAACTGGAGTGAGAGTATTGGGAACTACCATGGAGGATATTGAAACATATCTAACCCTAACTGAAAGCAAAAGTCTCAAGCAATAAATCTAATGCACCAAAAATCAAGGGAAAACAAGAAAGCAAGTGAGGAAGGGGAAGGCGAGACACAACTTTATAGAGGTAAGGGAGACCTACACATAACAAATGCTACAATCCTTCCATTCTATCTTACTATTTCCTAAAATTCATTGCATTAACTATCCAGTTACATCTTAGAGTGTGCAAGGTTGTTGTGCTAACTGTTAGTGGTTAGGGGAAAGGTGGAGAAATGAGGGTGAAATAAATGTTGCTAGGGTGCACAATGTATTCAACTTAACCCATGCTCTAACAATTAACCAACCCTCACAACCAATGTGAGATAACCCATAAGAGGAGAGGATATTTTATAGTGGTACACATAATTCCAGATGCCACAAGATAGGGATATCCGACCTTTGTTCATACACACACACCCACAAAAATCCATAGAGGAGGCACAAAAGAAGAGGGGAACACTGAGCAAG
>SNQJ01S0079953.1:25651-35985 GCA_010110895.2 Picea sitchensis
AAACTTATATACTCTTATAAACGAGAGCCAACAACCAATGCAAAATAAATACACTAAAGAACATGAAAGATGAACACTATTCCAAAATGATGTGCTGTGTTACACATAACACCCACACACTACATCCCACATAGAAATAGGTTAAAGGACATCGTCTCCATTGAACTTTTAAATACAATTTATGTCAAAACCCTTTAAAAATGTCACGCTACTTTAAATATAATTTATGTTAAAACCCTCTACGACACTAATACCAGGGCATTATGACATTGTTTGAGCAGCTGTCGAATCAAGGAATGTGAACGGCAACAAGTAGATATTTGTTGGTATAAATAAAACCCAAATTTCAGATTTGTGGATTGGAAATACTGATACTGTGGTAGGGTTTAGGGTTTCCTTTTTCCTCAGCTTTTGGTTGATTGTTTTCAGGGACTAGAGATTCTCGAGGAAGGGCCTGGATATATATAAATACACGAAGTTTTCGACGTCATATACATCATTACACCCACTATAAGGTACAGTGACTAAACCTCCATCTATCCTTTTTAGATTTCCTTCTATCTATGATCATTTGCTGTTTTTACTTCGCGAGTTTCTTCCAGTTTTTTCACTCTCAAATTTCATGTTTTCATTGAAATCCTCATTTTTTCATTCCAATGCATACTGAAAATAAGAATTACAGTGATGAATCCTCACGCATGGTCATATCCATTACAGTAAAAACAATACATGCTCACCCTTGCCGAGTGCTGAATCTCTGCAACTTTGGGTTTTGCAGTAAAATCAACTCATGACATGAGCATATGAGTTTGATTCTCCGGGATAAGACCACTCAGTGACGACACTTGACGAAAACTTGCCAGGCTGGTTCTTTGAATAGACTCAAGCACTTATTCTAAGTGAAGCTAAACATTAGTAGTAGTTACCAAGACAACAAACAACGTGTCAAAGTAGAATTCAGGGAAACAATAGAAATTGGCCATTGGCCAAATAATAATGTTTCTAGATCACCATAGTTGTTGTTAGGGCTATTTGGTCATGCCAGGGAAAACTGGAATCCTTCCATGGAATAGCTTAATATGTTTCCTCTTTATATGAAAGTAGGGCATAGTATGAGTTGGGAAATTCAAAGCATTCGAGTTGCCTTCGTTGTATCACAGTCGATGATTTCTAGCATCTTATTGTTTAAAGAAAATAGGCCAGAAGGATACGTGGAACCATATATCGAGTATTTTTTCGGTTAGCAACCATTACAACAGAATATACAACGAGCCCCAGAACACCGGGATACATAGTTTTCTGAACAAGAGTTATATAATAACAACAAATTCAAAATGGCACCATCAAAAGCAAAAAGATAGAGGATTAAGAATTGAGAAGAAGGACGGCCATTTTTGTATTCCAAAAAAATGATCAATCCAAACATTGGTGGATTGATATAACTTGCGTCTTTTTAAATGAGAACCATCTCATTGCATGGACATTCCATCGTAACCAACGGTGTGCAAGTCAAACAAGTGATCCAAAGCATTCAAGATACTGTAAAATGCATGTTTGCTTTTGAATCTTCAAGGAAAAACGTTTTTTCTATTTTGGGTTTTATGTAGAGTCACGTCTTAATGTAAAAGACAAATTGATAGTATGTGGTAAGTCGGAAAATGTGAATTTTCTGTTTTGTCTCAAAAACAAGTGCATTAAAATATCTAAAAGCTGGCCTTTGCTATCCAGTCAAGTTTATTTCCTTGCATTTGGCCATAACATTTGGTACTAGTGCAATTTGGTGGTGGATACAAATGAAAACCTTCCCTCTTCTCCATGCATATCTGGATATCTTTTTTTTAACAGAAACTGGTAAAATTATATAATAAAGGGCTGCATCAAAGCTGAACAGCAAAAAGTACATAAAGAAAGCTGCCATAATAAGTCCAGCAAAACAGGTAGACAGGGTATGCCAAAAACAAAATTTCTAGATCGTCCTGTAGCCTTCAGAAAATTCCTGCTAGTATATACTCTAAAAAAGACGCCTATTATAAGTATTGGTTTACAAAGCATAGAAAGTAATGAAAAACATGTTTGCTGATGGCTTCATCTTGTCCAATATTTGTAGGGTGGGAATCCTGATTGCCCAGATCCATGTTCTCCATCATTTGATGCACAGTATCTTCTTCCTTGAGGTCTTCCTGAGCAGAATTAACTGACATTCTGTAATTAGAGGCAGTTGAGTGTGAAACTTTGCTAAGATTGCAGACCATGTTTCTCAGCATGGAGCATTCTACTTTCAACACTTGGATTTGTTGATTCTGCTGGACCAGGGTATTTATGACCAAAGCATTCTGAGAGATGCACTGGTGTTCATTTTCATGGACTTTAGTGGTTACTGAAAAATTGAGGTACTATTGATACTGATAGATTCCTCATGTCTGTGGAGCACTCTACGAATTTCCTGTGCTTCTCTGTAATTCATATTCAGGGATTGGTACCCAATTAAAAGAAAGCAAAATTGTGGGTCCCAAGATGGGACCTGTATCTTCCTTTTAGACTGTTGCTGGCAGCAAGAAATAAACCAAGAGGGGCACAGCAGGTTGGACGAGGGACAAATTCTAGCACCCAAACATCAAGTAACACCACCAACACGAGGTCACAAACACCTAGAACTCCATAGCACCCGAATTTCAGAAACACCAGAGCTCCAAACACTGTATACAAAATTCCAGAATAGGGTAGTGACAGAGCACCACAAGACCACCGGAACCTTTTGCACTAGATGGAAATTCCAAAACACATACCAGAGACAGGGAGAAGACCTTACCAGAGAGGCATATAGTCTCGGAGAAGTCCACCACTAGACAATGTTGCTCAGACCAACCACGAAATGCGCGATTATCTCACCTAAGTTCTAATAAGATACATTGAAGGATTCAAAATGTCGGCTGGAAATTAAGTCTAACATGTGCGGGGTTGGTGAACAAGTCCATTCACATCTCATTTCCTCGCTTGATATCGCATGACGATGGAAGTACCATGACATGTGTTGATTATGAAAGTAATGATGTGCCTCCATGGTTAATAAGATGCAAATAAGGTTAGGGGATGGCTTGAGTAAATAAACCCCCATTTTTCAAAGAACCCCAACATTTAACTTGGTTGCTTCGTTTGCGAGAGCATCAACTTGTCAATTGTGTTCCCTTAGAATCTGGAAGGAGACCTCCTGGAATCTGGGGTTCTCCTTTTGAATCCTTGTTATTAGAGATGCTAGTTTACTATGGAAATGAGTCTTCTTAGAGATCGTTATGCTGATGATTATACTTGAGTCGCTAATGAGAATCAAATTCCTTGCTTTGTTTGCGTTTACTGAGATTAGACCTTGAAGGAGGACATATGCCTTGGCTTGGTTATTCGTGGAAGTCCCTAAACCCCACGCATAAGTTATTTCTTGTTGTTCCTCGGGATTAAGAGTAATCCCTCCCGCACCTACGACCCCTATGCATATCTGGATATTTGCCTATTGGAGACTGTGTCCATTGTTAAAGAACTAGTTGCTAACTTGCCAAGTTTCATAATGTACATTTGAAGAGTCTATTTAAATATGCCTTGATACATACATCTAGAGAGTCTACCCATCTTTAAAGACCTAGGTGGCATGGTTTAAAGAAATTTGATTTTAATGTTTCAAGCTTGTGTACCAGGGAAATGGAATTAAGCTAGTTTATTTTATTATTATATTCCTTTTATTATTATGGTTGGCCCTTTTTTATTTTTTTATTATTATTATGGCCGACCTCTTTGTTTTTCACTTTTATGTTATGGAAGTTGACTTTTCTTTCATTTTAGTTTACTAGTGTTATGTTATATTACACATCTTATCCACATTGGGTTGTTAGGTTATGTTACACATCTCATCCACACTGGGCTGTTAGGTTATGTTACACATCTCATCCACACTAGGTTGCAGAGTGCACCTTGTTTCTTTCAGTTCAAAAACAAAGAGATATCAAATAATGAGAATAAAAGTTGTGCAATTATTTATATGACGATGAGCAAGATTTGAATTATAAATTACTTTGGTATCATGTGATATTGGAGCAAGGAATTTTACCCATTTTTTATGCTGCTTAGCAAACTAGTTAGATATTGGAGTAAGGACTTTAACTCATTTCTTAATGTTTCCATTAATGGTTGATGGTGGACTATTAATAATTTAACCCCATTGTGGGTAAAAAGTGCCAATGCTAAAAAATATTAATCTTCCATCCAGTTGACAAGCAAACCAAGCCTTCCCACATCCACCAATATGAGTCACAATGTCACGAATAGGCTTCAAGATTGAAAAAGAAGGAAATTTCCCAAATACCACTGAGCTCCCAAATGTTATGCACCAATTGTGATTGATGAATGAAATGGGTTGTGGGGGGTATTACCACTCCCTTGTAGCATATGCCAACAACACTTGATAAATTCTATAGTGATTAGAAGGTAAGAGCTTGTTCGCCAAACAATTACCATAGGATATGATAATTTGACCATATATATTGCAAAAAGTGCTTGCTTTTTACTATTAATAATTTTTTTTATGTACATATAAGGCATTATTTTACAAAAAATATGCCACAAGGGTGGCACCACAAAGTCAAGCAGTACCAAGAGGCAATAAATGCCCATAAAGTCTTCAAAGTTCTCATAGATCAACAAAGTATAAAATAGTCACTTGGCTATCCTTGACAAAATTAACAGTTCAAAGTTAATATGTCATTGACACAGTGTGATCAAGACAAACATCAAGAAATATTAAGTTGCAACAAGGATCAATTTCAAGGAGGATAGATCATGCTTGTCATTCTTTATTGGGCCTCCTCACATCTTGTTTTGTGACTCATGGTCATTAACTTCCTAACCAACATTCTCTTGTTGCTTTTTTCCTTTCAAGATTGCCAAAGAAACAATAGGAAGTTTATTATTTAATGGTCGTAGTGGACGACTATGTGACAAACTATGACGATGCTCCCTTCACAACCTTTTGGCTTGGTTGACATGGTGTTGAGGTTGGCTACTGCTATGACAAGAGTTGAGATTGTTGACATTTGATAGATGGGCCTTGATGCCTTACAACATAATTCAGAGGTGTTCCACATTATTATGGCAAACTCCTTGTATTCGAGGATGGTGAGAGACATGTCATTTGCAAAATGTCCATTGACAAGCTCACCTATATCATGTTTAGGGAGGGAATTCCCTCTAGCATCCCTTGGCCAACTCCGTGGGCTATGGAAACTATAACATAGCCAAGAGATTTAACAACAATAACATGTATTGCTGGCACTAGTGGCAGTCTTGGTGAATTGATCTAAACAACCCCACCTCCCTAGATTTACACTTTTTAATAGAAATGCAGGGTGAAGGATAAAAAATCAAAGTCTTGACCTTGCTTAGAAAGTATGGACTGAGCCCTAGCACCTTCAACTAGAGGATGAATTGCCATTTGACATGTTCTTCTATCTTTACAAAGTTGATTTTAAGCATTGTTGAACACATCGACATCGACAAAAAATCATTGAGGGTCTAGAATATAACTTATCGACAACAACAACGAAAAAATTGGCAAACCGCTTCAAGCATTAAAAATTACAAAATAAATCCATTTTTTTCAAAGTTTTAAACATATAAACCAACAAAAACATCAAATAAACACATTGGCACATAAATATGGAAAAAATACTGATATATATGATGTAGTGGACGAAATAAAAAATGATACGTCAAAGTTGACACTGAATATTTAACCCTAATAATTGTCCAATCAAGGACATCTTTAGCCCTAATAATTGTCCAATCAAGGACTCAAAAGTGGACAACCAATACAAAATGACATCAAATATATAAATGTATCTCATCATCATGAGTCATCTACAATGACAAATCTAGCAGCTAGCCTTATAGTATCAATACCCTCTCCCCCTTTTATGGGAAAAGGACATGGCTTGTTTGGCACTAGAAGGTCTCGCATCATCTGTCTAATGTCGATTGGTGGGTGTAGCTATATCAATACGTGTAGAAGGTGGCGCTGATGTTGCCACATCACCCTTCGTGCTATCAAAGTGCCCCTCTACCCCCCATGCTTACTACTCCTCACATATCCCCTGTACCTGTTGTTGCTCCTCCTCCTCCTCTAATCACTCAGGTGCTTCCTCCATAATAGGTGCCTCATACTCCACCCTCCGCTCAGATAATATGTTAATGTTGTCTAAGGAGATGGCGTCCACATCAGGTTTTTTCTCCAGTTGCCTCACCCACAATTGGATATTGTAGTGGATATAAACCAAATCATTAAGACGTTGGAAATACACCCTGTAAGAGGGTCATAATAATTTTAATGAGAGGGTCATAATAATTTTAATGAGTCTTGAGGGTCATAAATTATGTTAATTGTAATTGCTTAGTTGAAGTTATCACTTGTTGTGCTTCTTTGAGTGTATTTTTTCAAATACACTCCAATTGCGCTCACAACCTGAAGCGCTACAAATTTGGCTTAGGACTTGAATGGAAAATTTCTATAAGAGTGGTGCTTTTTGACCATAATTTTGCTACCAAACATCTATACCAAATATGAAAAAAGACTTAAATTACATTTCATTACAATGGAAAGTAGGAAATAAAGAAAACATATTTCAACTTTCAATTAAAACACGTAATTAAAATTCTAAATTCCAATGGCTTATGTGGCATCAAAATAATCCTTTCTTGGATAGCATCGGCAAAGCCAAATAGTCTACTAGCATCCCTATACATCTCCATCTCACGATTAATTGTTTTGTGAGCTTCTGATCAGGTACCATCCTTTAGAGACTTGTAAGGAAACTTTCCATAACCTCACCATTGAAATAAAAGTTACATAAATAAGCATAGGTGGGGTTGAGGACAAGTGCTGATGCATGAATGGGACAATGAAGCATCTTGGTCCATTGACTATCAATCAAATCTTATATCTTCATGTATTTTTGATATTTGGGGGTACCCTTGCCCACATAATAAGATCATATAGCTTCTTTGACCCTATTTATGGCCTCATACAAGTAGCCCATTGGGGGCTTAACCCCATCAACCAAACATGGAACCTTTACCAAAGGTTCGCTAACTGTGCGACGTGCACACTTCTTGCACTCCTTCCCAGAAGGAATCGGTGTACACTAGTTTAGTGATTGCTCTCCCACCTTGTCTTGTGCTAAATCCACAATCATGCCACTCATCACAAACAAACATTTTCTTCAACTCAAAATGACATTCGAGAATAGATTGAAGAGAAATGAAGCTGTTGGTAACACGTGTAACTGTAGGATGCAACAACTCCTTGTTTCTTGTCAATTTCCTCACGAGGTTAAGAACAAATGCATGGTTATATATGAATTTTGTCGCTCTTCTAGCCCGATCAATGACATCCTTGATGAAGGAGATTTTTCCCACATCCTCAAGCATCAAATTGATGCAGTGGGTTGCACATGGATTCTAGAACATTGTGGGGTGCCTCTCCATTAGCAACTTGTTGACAACCACATAATTAGCTGCAATATTTGTTATTATTTGCACATGTTGCAAACCAATCTCTTGGATAAACCCATCCAACAATTCACACAAAAATGTTGCATCTTTAACATGTGTCGATGCATCAATGGATTTAATAAACATTGTACCCATAGAACAATGTACCAGGAAATCAATAAGGGTCTCGGGCGTCACCGTGCATCTAGTGGCTTCTCATGACTTCTTTAGGCCCTCCAATCTAGTATTGATGTCGTTCTTTCTTGCTTGAAGAATTGGCCCTGACAACTCCTTGTAGGTAGGACACTTATACCTTGGGTCAACAATAGCGATAACATCACACATTGAAGGGAAAAATGCATTGGTTTTTGTAATGCTCAAAGGTATGTCACTTAGAAAAGACACCTCCCCTCAACCCTGTCTATTGCTTGCTTCTCCTTTTTTCTAACCATTGTCTGGATAGAAGGTTGTGCCCCATCTCTGGTTTTTGGAACAAAGGAAGGTGAGCTCCTCATGTAAGGTGAATTCATGGAGTCCCTCTCATTGCCCCGAGTCTTAGATATGCCTGTGGCTCTTTAGGATCTAGCCACTCCACCAATGGCAAGTTCAACTTTGATAGTGGTTGCCTCTTCCTTCTTTTTATCCTTTTCATAAATACCTTCGTGGGCAGCTTGCATAGTCTTTGGGGTTGATTTAGTACAAATCCTAACCTCATGCCCTTTGAGTCTAGTCAAGTGGTACTTCAATTGGCTAACCCCTCATGTCATGGGCTTCCCACTCAGTTTACATGTCATTCTTTGTTGGTTTGTCCCATCTTCAGGTTCACCATACTGCAAAAATGGGTCCTGTTATTGCACAATTTGTACTTGCCCAAAAGCCAAAGGCAAGTGAACAATAAATTGGCGTAACAGGAGGTTATCCTATCACTGTCACCTAAATAAGACACCTCTTTCTCTTTAGGGGTAGTAGCCCAGGGGAGACGTCCCCGATGACCTGGGGGTTTGAGAGGGCAAAGGTAATAGTATCAAGAAAGTTCTTACCCCCTCACAAGTCACACTGATCAGAAAGTCCCAAAGGTTTTAATAAGATGAAGCAAATATTTGCTTAAGTGTACCTGCCCAGAACAAGACAACAAAAAAACACTCTTTGCAAGTACCAATTGATATTAGTGCTTCATAAAACCTTGGACTTTGAATAAAAGAAATAACCTGATATAAAAGATGAAGCAACAAAAATTTATAACAACAATGTATATATAATGATAGCTTCACAATTATGCCTTAAACAAGCTTCAATAATGACCAAAATGATAACCTAAAATTGGCAATATGCTAGTATTTGTCAGAAGCAAAGAAGGCTATGTACAATAAGCTTTAACACTTGCTTTTAGAAGCTTTTACTGCCGTCATATATGGCTGTAGCTTTCTTTTGTAACAACAACAAGATAGTTAGTAAGTTAGTCTAATCTAAGGTTAGGAATGGTTAGCAAAGACCTTGAAGTAGATGGTTTAAAGGTTGTTTTCATCAATCAATCAAATATAAGGTATGAACTAGTGCCTTTATGGTAAATGGAGTCACTTTTGCAGCAACAATCTTAGGGGAAATAAATGATAATAAGTGAACTGAAGACAAGAGGGAGGATGGTTGAGGTGTTAGTAACCTAAGGCCTCAATCATCCAAAACTCTAGAGGAAAACAACTACTAGGAAGTAGGTAACCCTAGGCCCTAGCGATTTTCCTTTTTTTTAGGTCTAGCTTGAATTAAATAAAATCTTAATGAAGCAAAAGTACTAGAGTGCTACTAAGGTAGGGCTCTAGCATATGCTTCAATGAAGGTGTCTTCTAGCAAAATCAAGTAGGTGGATAACTATTGAGAGAAGGACAATAACATGTGCTTTCCTCCTAGTGTTTTACACTAGCAATTTCATAATCTTATAAATGAAAAGTAAAAGATACCATAACCATTCAAAGAAAGAAGGATTGCGGATTTTCACTTACATTCACCAAGAATAATTTAGTCACAAGCCCTAGTTTAAGACTTTACAACATGAAAATGCAAAAAATCACCAATAAAAACTCCCTCCAAGAGTTGCGCACCACTTAGTTCAGCCAATAAGCCTTAAAAGAGGTTGAATTTCAGACCTCCAACTTGTGTGGGTGAAAGATGATGAATAAAAATGAGAGTTTGATCTCTTATTTATACAATACAAATGACCTTTAATTACATTTTAGGTCAAAAAAGGCCGACATGGCCCGTTTATATGAAAAATCTAGTTTTACATAAAATTGACAAATAAAACCCTAAATTCATCTTTTTAGGGTGACGTCATGCCCCTCCTAGGGTGATGTTAGCCTCCCTCCTGGAACGCTAGGCCTCCAAAGTGAAATGTTGGGGCTCAAAACCTCTTAGGACTGCCACATGTGCCAACCAAAGCCGTCCTCATGCTGAATACCTCAACTGGATGACGTCAAGGCTCTGAATGATGACGTCAGGGGCCTTCAAGGGCCAACGTCATGGTGGGAGGGCAAGACCCCCCTGGCTCCAGGCCTGCCAAAGTGCCTCTGGTAGAACGTCCTCCCTTTTCTCTGGTGCAAGCCTCTGGTATCTCTTTGCCACTAGCTGGGGTTTCAACATCCATCTGGTGGGCTATTAGCCCTATGGAGGTTCGAGCTAATCATCTCCCCATATGTACCTGTCCGTCAGGCATGGTCTTGCAGCAACAACAAATACGCCCTCCATGGGCTCATAGGTCACAGGCTATGTCACAGGGTTCGCCGAACCTAATGCTTTAGGTTCGAAATTCG
>SNQJ01S0079954.1:0-13356 GCA_010110895.2 Picea sitchensis
GCATTCTTCTAATATTCAGATTCATGTAGAAATAACAGTAAACATATACATGCAACATACATAGGAAATACCCATAAATACAAAGACATGTATAAATACTCAACATGCAAATGGGAACACAATTGATACTTATATTTTGTAGAATACCACCAACTGCGTGCATACCTTCCATGATCCTCCCAGCCTTAGACCACATTGCTCATCACTCTTAGTAGTGGGTCACCCCCGAGATGGGACTAAAATCCACTCGGATAAAGGGATTCCTAGGATAGGCTGAGACAAATCAAACTACAAGAAGGATCATGTTCTAGGATCCTACTCAAAATAATAGTCTACAACCTCTCATTCCCCACATGCATGTCCCACTCTAAGAAGTGTGCCCATTCTCTTCTCAACAATCCTTCGATTGCCCCACTTTCCTTCTAGGGCTTCAACAACAAGCCAAATAGGAATTCTCATAGCACTATAGATGTAGTTGGGCTCCCTCAGGAAAATCACTTCCTCAACAAAGTCTCTCACCTGGAGAGATTTTCTCACAGGCATGACAACCCACCTTTTCAATCCACGAGCCTGACAACCTGCCTCTTCAAATCCATAGACCTAACAACCCGTTTATTCAGTCCATAGCTTAAGTCAATGCGTTACAAGTAATGCTGAAAACAAAAACAACATTCAACTAAGCCATCAACAAAATTCATGTATGGAATAGGTGATGGCGGTAGCAATAGCCTTCGGGTTTGGTTTAGGCTCTGCCCATAACAACAAGGTACATGTGCACTACTCCTCCCAGTATGAGTACAGGTTACTGTTGGTAATGAGAATAGTATGGGGTAGATTCAAGAGTGTGTGTAGGATGGAGGGTGCCAATCATGCAAAGATCGATTGATGGAGAATATGGTTGAGTGTGTGAATCATTGAGAGAGTGCGCTCGTGAATGGGGAAAAGATGGGAAAACAAACTAATTTCCACACATATATTTTCATGCACCCTGATTGACACATGGCCCTCTAGTTATTCATTCCTCTCCACTTGTGGATCATTCCCATAAGAACTTAGGATAATATGAGATTTATTCTTGCCTCAATATTTTGGAATAATAATATAATATTCCCTTAGATTTAAGCCCTCTAGCTTATCCCCTTTTCTAGGCGATGTATTATATTAATGATATGAGTGTTTACATGTAAAAAAATAGGCTCATTGGCCTTTAGCATCTAGGCTCTTTGGCCTAATCATCACATAAGCATCCTAAATTATAATTACCTAGCTCACTAGACTATAAAACATGTTTACAATTCAACTGGGGCTTGGTCTTGGGGTATTACACATACAATCATGATAAGGTTAAGGAAGCTCTGTGAGACAGACTAGATCACACCAGGCTCCTTAGCCTTTGACCTAACCCTCAAAATCTAGTTTACTTGATGCTTCTAAAACCTCATGACAATCATACTAATCGTTACCAACTCACTAACAACAACCAAACTTTCACCAACCCCTAGCCTAGACCTCCTAGGTTCTTATTTATAATATTTTATAGGCTTATAGCCGTTACAATCCTTATCAAAAACCCTAAACCTATCATGGTTAGGCTTGCCTTCCTGTGAGCCATGTTTATTTTCCTCTCGTAGCTTCTTTTCCTTCTTTTTCTACATGCTTCTTTCTTGCCATCTGTTGCGTGCGCTCCAAATTTAGGTCTTCCTTTCCAAAATTAGGTCTTTTCAAAAATACACATTTTCTCCAAAAATAGGCATGTGCCCAAAATATCCTTCCTTCTCAAAATAGGCCTACACCCAATAACACTTAAGTCACAAAGTGACTTTATTAACATAAAGTAGCTTAAGAACTTAATATAAGGGGGATATTTAATCTCCACCCTTGATCTTGGTTGGCCTAGATCTAATCTTGGCCATTGGTTTCCTAGGTTAGCCTAAGGATGGGGGAAAAAGGGAATTCAATTGTTCACTTGAGAGATTTGAGTGAAGGAAAAAATGAGAGGAAGATATTTCCAAGGCAAGAGGGGTGCACCTTGAGAAGAAGGCACACAAGCTTCAGAGAGGATCATTCATGTAGTAGGGCTCACTATTGGTAGAGGGCACATAAGCTTAATGAAGGGGTGCACCATTGGATTGACTGATCAAGCTTGTAGATGGGAACTTCAAGCAAGAGGTCACATCAAGCCAAGGAAAATGGCACACTGAGTAAAGGGGGAACATTCTTCAAGCTATCAGGAAAAATCAAGGAAATGGGTGCACGTATCCAAGAGGGGCACACATCCCAAGGAGGGGGTAAATCCCAAGGGAACTCTAAATCCAAGCTCAAGTGGAGTTGGCTATTGTATCAGGTTCATTTTTTTTATTTCCTTGTTTCTATATTTTCTTTAGATCTCCATAGTAAAATTTCTCTTGTACTGGTTTCCCCATGGGGGTTTTCCCAGGGTCATATTGACCAAAAATATCTATGTATAAATTTGTGGTTTGCATATTTCTTTACGATTCATATTATTTTCGGCACAAAATGAGAGGGGAGATATAATAAAGAAATGTATAGATATATCTCAGATATCCAATAATCTAACATAAATATATCAGATATGCAACCATAAACACATAGATACAATAATACACAATCTCTATTAATGAGAGAAATGCACAAAACTGTAGAAATACATAGTGAAAGACTCGCTAGAATGGTGACATCTTATCTTTGAGTAGAGATGCAATGACTACTCACATTTACAAGAATATTATTACAATGAGGCTCTAAATAACATTTTAACATAAAGAAAATCCAAAACCCTAACCCCAGAAGATGAAAAACCAACAATTTTGTGGACCCCGTTTTGGGTAGTTTGGTGTATCAACTTCCCAGGGGCGTAACTTTGGCATACAATCTCTGTTTGGGAAGAATGATAGCTCGTTGGAAAGGTATCATCGAGGAGATTCATTTTGGGGGATCAATAATAGCCTTTATATATAATTGAGGTGCACGATCCCCAAAAAAATTCATTTAGGCCTTCAAAATGGCCCCAGAAGTTTAGGAACCGAAAAACTACTAAAAATAATAAGTTGCTAGAAGATTGTTTTGAGCCAGTTGGAATAGGTGGGTGGACACCGATATCCACCTATATCAAGCTTCCCTCATTAGGAAGAAATGGTCTCCATTACGTTGAGTGCCCGAGGGAGAGGGAAAAACATTTGTTGAATCTGCATCTTGATGAGTTACTTGCCTTGCTGGAGAAGTTGTGCTGCTTAGCTTGTAGAAGGTTGTCACAAAACTGTGGCTAGAAGGATTAGACATTTTTAACCATTCTGGATACATGAGATGACTATGTGTAGAAGGAATCTTTGTGCTTTGCTGCAATCTTGTCGACCTGCTTCTGTTGGATAGAAGGTGCTTGGACTGATCTTGCAGTGGTTGTAGTGTTCTTCTGTTCACCTTTTGAACAGGCTATGAAGAAGCTGAATTTTGTAGTATGAGATACTACCTTGTGGAACTGTTTAGGTGGGACAGTAGTCAAAACTACCTATGGTATCCTCTAGATATGACCCCTAGAGTAACAATGACACTATGAGGTCTAGAATCATAAATAACATGGTGCTTACACATATATGGCTAGCCCAAAAGAACATCACAGACATCCAGTGGGGAAATATCACATAATAACTCATCCTTGAAGTGGTGGATGCGGTATGAAAATCGACACTGATGGATGATACAAAGATATCGTCCCTGGAGAACCCACCCAATGTTGTATGTCTACGGGTGTGGTGTTGTCGAAAATCCCAACTATTTTTTGACCTATACTAAGATGAGGTTCTTCTGGATTCCGTTATAAACAAGGAAATGAAACGGGGTTCCTTTCACCCACTTCTGTGAATGGAGGAGGTGCTCCCCCTCTTTAGGGTATGATGGTTCTTTTGGTTGAATTGTTGTGGTCACGACAGTAGCAGTGGGGTCTGCATCGATGATATGTCTTCTCCCATTATTTTCTGAATCATATTTTGAATTAGGATTTTACTCCTTGTATTTGATCTCAACCACTAATGACTATTTTGAGGGACATTCGTCGATGTTGTGCTGGAGGATTTTGTGGAACTCACACCATTTTTCAGTGTCCTTTTTCATCTTTCTATTACCCTTCTTTCCCTCTGGCTTGGATTGGTTGTTAGAAGTCTGTTTGTTAGGGCCATATTTATCATGATTTGGTTGTTGCAGATTTGTAGACCCAAAACACCATTTGTTTTGGTGCTTAAATTTCTTCTCGATTTTAAAAACATATTGAGAAGCATCTCCCAACGATGAGATGTCCAGAAACTCCATTTCAATTTGGATTTACATGTGTAGAGCCCCACGGTATTTCAAAACCAAATGATGCTCATAATATTTGATACACATCTTGGTGCACAAGATATGGAAGGTATTGGTGAGATTTGGCACTGCTTGGCCCCTCTCTTGATGCAACATGGTCCATCTCATGTACTGGTTGTCATAGTTACCAACAGGGTAATATTGTTCCTTGAATGCATCCACAAAAAAATCCCAAGTGGGATCGACCCCATATATTCCAGACTCCTTTGTGGAACTTTTTTCCCAGTAAGTTTCCCACCAATGTTTGACATGGGGGAGATCCTTAAGGAGTGCAAAGGTGATCTTTTACCTATCGGAAAAATTGTGAACAAAGAAATAACCTTCTAGCAAATTTAACCATTTTTCTAGGGCATCTGCATCTATTTGTCCTTCAAATATGGAAATATAAAAATTAACGTGTACCTTGAAAGGAGAGGTGCCTCCAAAGTGTCCACTTGATGAACAACGTCAGTTGTTATCGACAGGCATTGAAGGATGTGGGAAAAATTCTCCATCATTTCGTCCCTATGTCACATGAAAGCTTGCTAAAGCAACAGATTAATAGAATCATCTTCTCTATTGTTTTTTCTTTTCTTTTGCAAGGCAGGTTTTCTTGGGTGTTCTAGAGAGATTGTCCTCAAGAGAGATAATATCGACACCCAAATTGCTATAATCGAACCTCGTTGGGGACATGCATTGAAAAATGATCAAGAGCAACCTGCTTTGATACCACTGATCTAGATTATTTTCGACATGAAATGAGAGTATAGATATAATAAAGAAATGTACAGAGATATATTAGATAACCAATAATCTAACAAAAATATATCAGAGATGAAACCATAAACACATAGATAGAGGAGTACAAAATTTCTATTAATGAGCGAAATGTACAAAAGTATAGAAATATAGAGTGAAAGACTCACTAGAATGGTGGCATCTTATCGTTGATGAGAGATGTGACGAATATTCACATTCACAATAATATGATTACCATGAGGCTCTAAAGGACTTTATAACATAAAGAAAATCCAAAACCCTAACCTCGAAAGATGAAAAACCAATAGTTTTGTTGACCCCGTTTTGGGTAGTTTGGTGTATCAACTTCCCGGGGGCGTAACGTTGGCATATGATCTTCATTTGGGGTGCACGATAGATCATTGGAAAGGTATCATAGAGGAGATTAATTTTTTGGGCTCAATCAAAGCCTTTAGCTTTCATTGAGGTGCTCGATCCCGAAAAAAATTCATTTAGGCCCTCAAAATGGCCCCGAAAGTTTAGGAACCGAAAAACTGCTAAAAATAGTAAGTTGTCAGAAGATTGTTTTGAGCCAGTTGGAATAGGTGGGTGGCCCTTGATATCCACCTGGATCAATCCTACCTCATTAGGAAAAAATGGCTTCTATTGTGTTCAGTGCCCTGGGGAGAGGGAAAAGTGTTTGCTAAATCTGCATATTGATGAGCTACTTGACTTGTGGGAGAAGTTGCACTGCTTAGATTGTTGATGGTTGTCATGAACCTGTGGCTGGAAGGGTTGGAAATTTTTAACCAGTCTGGCTACATGATATGACTGTGTGAAAAAGGAATCTTTATGCTTTGATGCAATCTTATTGACCCACTTCTATTGGATATAAGGTGATTGGACTGAGGCTGCAATGGTTGTAGTGTTCTTCTATTTACCTTTTGAACAAACTGTGAAGAAGATGAATTTTGTAGTATGTGATACTACCTTATGGAACTGTTTAGGTGGGACAGTAGTCAGAACTACCTCTAGTATCCTGTAGATATGACCCCGCAGAGTAAAAATGACACTAAGGGGTCAAGAATAATAAATAACATGTTGCTTCTACATATATGACTAGCCCAAAATAAAATCACATACATCCAATGGGGAAATATCACATAATACCTCATCCTTGAAGGGATGGATTTCATATGAAAATAGACACTACTTGATGACATGAAGATCTCGTCCCTAGCAAAGCCACCCAATGTTGTATGGCTGCGGGTGAGGTGTTTTTGAAAATCCCAACTGTTTGACGACCTCTTCTGAGATGAGGTTCTTCTGGCTTTTGCTATAAACAATGGAATCCAATGAGGTCCCCTTCACCCACATCTGTGAATGTAAGAGGTGCTCCCCCTCTTCAGGATCTGTTGGTTCTTCTGGTTGAATGTTGTGGTCGCGATAGTAGCAGTGGGGTTTGCCTCGATGATCTTTATTCTCCCATTATTTTCTGAATCATATTCTGAATCAGGTTTGGGATCCTTATCTTTGCTCTCAGCCACCAATGACTATTTTGAGTGACATTCATTGGTGTTGTGCCAGGGGATTTTGTGGAAATTGCACCATTTTCTAGTATCCTTCTTCCTCTTTCTATTACCCTTCATTTTCTGTGTCTTGGACTGGTTGTTGAAAGGCTATTTGTTAGGGTCATCATTATCATGCTTTGGTTGTTGCAGATTTGTAGACCCGAACTCCCATTTTTTCTGGTGCTTAAATTTCTGTTCGATTTTGACAACATACCGATAAGCAAATCCCAACTATGAGATGTCCAAAAACTCCATTTCAGTTTGGATGTACCTATGTAGAGTTGTACGGTATTTCAGAACCAAATGCCGCTCAAAATATTTGATACTCATCTTGGTGCGCAAGGTATGAAAGGTATTGGTGAACTCCGACACTGCTTGGCCCTTCTCTTGATGCAGCGTGGTCTATTTCATGTATTGGTCGTCATAGTTACCAACATCGTAATATTTTTCCTTGACCACATCCACAAAAAAATCTCAAGTGTGCTCGATCCCATATATTCTAGACTCACCTGTGGAAATTTTTTCCCAGTAAGTTTCCCACCAATGTTTGACATGGGGGAGAGCCTTAAGGAGTGTGAAGGTGATATTTTCCCGTCGAAAAAATTGTGAACATAGAAATAAACTTCTAGCAGATTTAACAATTTTTCTAGGACATATTCATTTATCTGTCCTTAAAATACGATAATATTAAAATTAACTTGTACCTTGAAAGGCGAGGTGCCTCCAAAGTGACCGCTTGATGAAGATGCCCCGATTGTTATCGACAAACATTGAAATATGTGGGAAAAATTCTCCATCATTTCGTCCCTCTGTTGTGTGAGAGCTTGCTCAAGAAACATATTGATAGAATCATCTCCTCTATAATTTTTATTTTATTCCACCATGGAGGGTTTATTGGGCGTGTGAGAGAAATTTTTCTTAAGAGAGACAAGCTCAAGACCCAACTTTCTATACTCGGACCTTGTTGGGGACATGCACTGAAAAACGGTCAAGAGCAGCTTGCTCTGATACCACTGATCCAGATTATTTTTGGCATGAAATGAGATCAGAGATATAATAAATAAATGTACATAGATATCTCAGATATCCAATAATATAACATAAATATATCATAGATATAACCATAAACACATAGATACAATAACACACAATTTCTATTAATGAGCGAAATGTACAAAACTGTAGAAATACAAAGTGAAAGACTCACTAAAATGGTGGCATCTTATCTCTGAGGAGAGATGTGATGAATACTCACATTCACAAGAAAATGATTACAATGAGGCTCTAAAGGCCTTTTTACCATAAACAAATTCCAAAACCCTAACCCTGGAAGATGAAAAGTCAACAGTTTTGTGGACCACGTTTTGGGTAGTTTGGTGTATCAACTTTCCGAGGGCATAAATTTGGAATACGATCCCCATTTGGGGTGCACAATATCTCGTTGGAAAGGTATCATCGAGGAGATTCATTTTTTGGACTCAACTAGAGACTTTGAATTTCATTTATGTTCTCAATCCCAAAAAACCTTCATTTAATCCCTGAAAATGGCCCCGAAAGTTTAGGAACTGAAAAATTGCTAAAACAAGTAAGTTTCCAGAAGACTATTTTGAGCCAGTTGGAATAGGTGGGTGGCCACCAATATCCACCTGGATCAATCCTCCTTCCTTAGGAAGCAATGGTCTCCATTACGTTGATTTCCTGGGGGAGAGGGAAAATCATTTGTTGAATCTGCATCTTGATGAGATGCTTGCCTTGCTGGAGAAGTTGGGCTACTTAGCTTGTTGAAGGTTGTCACGCACTTGTGGCTGGAAAGGTTGGAACTTTTTAAATAGTATGGATACATGAGATGACTGTGTGTAGAAATAATCTTTGCTCTTTGCTTCATTCTTTTCGACCTGCTTTTGTTGGATAAAAGGTGCTTGGACTGAGGCTGCATTGGTTGTGGTGTTCTTCTGTTCACCTTTTGAACAAACAGTGAAGAAACTGAATTTTGTGGTATGTGATACTACCTTGAAACACTGTTTAGGTGGGACAATAGTCATAAATACCTCTGGTATCCTGTAGAGATGACCCCCTAGAGTAACAATGACACTATGGGGTTGAGACTCATAAATAACATGGTGCTTCCACATATATGGTTAGCCCAAAAGAACATTACAGACAGCCAGTGGGGTAACATCACATAATATCTCNTTGCAACACTGTTTAGGTGGGACAATAGTCAGAAATACCTCTGGTATCCTGTAGAGATGACCCCCTAGAGTAACAATGACACTATGAGGTTGAGACTCATAAATAACATGGTGCTTCCACATATATGGTTAGCCCAAAAGAACATTACAGACAGCCAGTGGGGTAACATCACATAATATCTCATCCTTGAAGGGTTGGATTCCATATGACAATCGACATTGCTAGATGACACAAATATCTCATCCATGGCGAAGGCACTCGATGTTGTATTGTTGTGGGTGTGGTGTTATCGACAATCCCAACTTTTTGACAACCTCTGCTGAGATGAGGTTCTTTTGACTTCTGCTATCAACAATGAAATGAAACTGGGTCCCCTTCAACCATATCTATGAATGGAAGAGGTTCTCCCCTTCTTTAGGATCTGCTAGTTCTTCTAGTTGAATTGTTGCAGTCGTGACAATAGCAGTGGGGTCTGCTTCAATGATTTGTTTTCTTCCATTATTTTCTGAATCAGATTCTGAATTGGGGTTTGGTTCCTTGTCTTTGATATCAACCACCAATTGATGTTTTAAGCGACATTCATCGGTATTGTTCTAGGAGATTTTGTTGAAATCACACCATTTTCCAGTGTCCTTCTTCTTCTTTCCATTACCCTTGTTTTCTTGTGGCTTGGACTGGTTGTCAGAAGGCAGTTTGTTAGGGTCATCTTTATTATGCTTTGGTTGTTGCGGATTTGCAGACCCAAACTCCCGTTTGTTCTGGTGCTTAAATTTCTGCTCAATTTTGACAACATATCAATAAGCAGTTCCCAACGATGAGATGTCCAGAAACTCCATTTCAGTTTGGATTTACCTGTGTAGAGCCCCACGGTATTTCATAACCAAATGTCGCTCAGAATATTTGATACCCATATTGGTGCACAAGGTATGGAAGGTATTGGTGAACTCTGACACTGATTTTCCCCTCTTTTGACACAACGTGGTCCATCTCATGTATTGGTTTTCATAGTTACCAACATGGTAATATTGTTCCTTGATTGCATCCATAAAAAAATCCCAACTGGGCTCAACCCCATATATTCCAAACTCCTCTATGTAAATTTTATCCCAGGAAGTTTCCCACCAATGTTTGACATGGGGGAGAGCCTTAAGGAATGTGAAGGTGATCTTTTCTCTGTCGAAAAAAATGTGAACAAAGAAATAACCTTCTAGCGGATTTAACCATTTTTCTAGAGCATCTGCATATTTCTGTCCTTCAAATACGAGAATATAAAAATTAACTTGTACCTTGAAAGGCGAGGTACCTCCAAAGGGGCCTCTTGATGAAGATGCATCGGTTTTTGTCGACATACATTGAAGGATGTGGGAAAAATCCTCCATCATTTTGTCCCTCTGTCACATGAGAGCTTGTTCAAGCAACATATTAATAAAATCGTTTGCTCTATTCTTTTTCTTTTCTTCCACCATGGAAGGTTTCTTGGGAGTGCAAGATCGATTGTCCTCAAGAAAGACAATATCGAGACCCAACTTTTTATACTCGGACCTCGTGGGGGACATGCACTGAAAAATGATCAAGAGAAGCCTGCTTTGATACCACTGATCCAGATTACTCTTGGCATGGAATGAGAGCTGAGATATAATAAAGAAATGTATAGAGATATCTCATATATCCAATAATATAATAGAAATATATCAGAGATGCAACCATAAACACATAGATACAGTAATACACAATTTCTATTAACGAGTGAAATGTACAAAACTGTATAAATATAGAGTGAAAGACTCACTAGAATGGTGGAAGCTTATATATGAGGAGAGATGTGAAAAATACTCACATTCAAAAGAATATGAGTATTTTTCTGCGCTCAATGATGAGCCGGTCCGAGGAAATATCAATCAGCCGATATCCCTTCACACTGTTGGGGTATCCAACAAAAATGCACTCAATTCTCTATGGATCAAGTGCCTTCCTCTTTTCAGAGGGAATTCTAGCCCATGCACATGAACCGAAAATGAAAAAGTGGGTCACTTCCGGTTTGAGGCCACTCCAAGCATCGTAGGGGGTCTTATCCTTGACAAATCTATGGGGAGATATGTTTTGGATGTATGTTGCACAGTTAAGTTCTTCAGCCCATAGTCTCTGTGGTAGTGACCTTGCATGCAACATGCAATATGCCATCTCCTTTAGAGATCTGTTTTTCCACTCGACAACTCTATTTTGTTGTGGAGTATAGGGAACTATGTGCTGCAACTGGATCCCTACCTCATGGAAAAGATCATGGATCTCAAGATTTACATACTCTGCTCCGTTATTAGTTCAGAGGACCTTGATCTTCTTTTCAGACTATGTCTCAACCAGGGCTTTGAAATCTTTGAGGCGTTGAAAGACCTCAGATTTTTGCCTGAGAAAGTAGATCCATGTAAAACGTGAGAAATCATCAACAAAAATGAGAAGAAACCTCTCTTTGTTGGTCGATGGATGTAGAAAAGGACCCATAAGGTCACTGTGGATCATATATAAAGGTGCAGAGCCTCTCTGAGACTTTCCCTTGTCGAATTTCTCTTGAGGATGTTTCCCGAGAACACATCCCTCACACACTCTCTTGGAGAAATGGATGTCTAGTAGACCATCAACCAATCTGTGCTTGCTAAGATGTTGCATGTATCTGAAATTCAAATGTCCAAACCTTTTGTGCCATATCCTACTACTTTCATCAACACGAGTAAGCAATAAAGCAAAACCAGGTTCAATAAATTCAGAAAAAAGTATACAATCTAGACTAATGATTTACCTCACTGGTAGAAACCTTGGAGTTGGTTTGCATGTCATAAATGTCCAAGAAATTTGGTGTGACTATGAATTTTTTTCCAGTGCCAGAATTTTCATCTGATACAAGAAAAGAAGGTTGACCGAAAGTTTGGGAACGTACAACACATTCTCAAAGCTTCCGTTGGTGAGTTCAATCCTTCCTTTGCCGGTGACTTCAATGGAAGAGTTTTCCCTCATCAGAATAGGAGAACCTTTGCATGCATCCAAAGAATAATATACTGATTTTGAGGCAGCCATGTAATGTGATGCTCCTGAATCAATGATCCAAGCATCAGGAGAGGAGTTGATGGCAATCAAGGCATGGCTAGAATTGCCTTTCTTGGAATTCAAATCTTCTGGCTTCTTCTTCTTGGCACCCTCAGGGATGCGATCTCCAAGGTTGTTTTTATGAAGTATTTGAGACATCAGATCTATTTGTTTTTGCATGCATGCAGATTCCGAATGAAATATTTTGTGATAGTACGTGCATTTCTCTCATTTTCTTCCCTTTTATCCTTTGGATCATGAGGCATCGGTGAAGGGTTTTGTGTACCCTTCCTTCTTCCTAGGTGCATGAGCTTTCCATTTATCTTTATCTTTATATTTCTGATATTTGTGGCTATCATCATGCACAGTGAGTGCATGCGCCCTTGAGCATTTGATTGTGCCCATGTTGATGAGTTTGGTTTTCTCTTGTGTCAGGGATTTGATAAAGTCCTCAAGAGAAGGCATCTTTCAACTAGATCCTGTGGTGAATATGACAGAATGGAATGTGGATATGAATACAGAGAATTCAGGACCAAGCTTGGAGAGAATGGTAAGAACCATTTGTTTCTGCTCCTTCGATTTATTAACCCTGCAAGCTTTGAGTTGCGACATTAAATCCTTGAATTTTGTAAAGAAATATTGGATATTGTCGAAGAGTTTTGGATCCAATGTGAGAAGCTCCACCTCCAGAATGTGTCCCCTCATCTCATCTTGTTTTCTAAAGAGCCCTTCCAAGGTGATGGGGAGAAATAACACTGCAAATTGTTCCGAGTGCCTCATCCATGTGATTTAAGTACTTGGATTTTTCTATGGCCGATGTTGGTTATGTATCTGTATTCAAGGTTATTATGTACAACCCTCTGGTTCGGAGATGTATGGCTATTTTCTCCTTCCATGCAAAATAGTTGTAAGGTGTAAGAATGAATTCTTTTTGGAATTCCATCTTTCCGCTGTCTTCAATCTTTTGTACTTGCAAAAACATTTGGTGTAGCTTTTGCTTAGCAGTCCATCGGTTCTGATACCATGTAAATGTGTTGAAACTACACATAATACATCTAGATAAACAATAATACACACATTTTCATAGAGAATCGGAGAAAGAAGAAGAAGGAGAGAAAGAATGAAAGAATACTCATTAACCGTTGTGAATAATGAATAATTTACACATGATATACTATGTATAACTCAATGAGTGCGCATTGTAGGAGAAACAATGCGTCATAGTGGTGGTATAGAGTGATCTGGACACACACCAACATTTACAGGAGTGAACTGCCACCTAGTCTAGTCTCTCAGGCAGTTACAGGAGTGAACTGCCACCTAGTCTAGTCTCTCAGGCAGTTACGGGAGTGAACTGCCACCTAGTTGAGTTAACTAGTCAACTATTATTCAGTTAATTGACTGAAAAAAGAGTAGTGAGGAGTTA